>ONZH01013658.1:0-75399 GCA_900303285.1 Rhinella marina
TTTAGCTGCTTTCCCCCGGAGGAGATTTGAATTCCGGTGAAATCCAGGCTTTGTTCATTTTAATAAGCGTCAGCCTGTCAGCGCTGTCAGTTGACAGGCGTGTACGCTTATCGGTGATGACGCCACCAGCTGCACTGAATACCCGCTCTGACAGCACGCTAGCGGCAGGGCAGGCCAGCACCTCCAAGACGTACAGCGCCAGTTCAGGCCACGTGTCCAGCTTTGAAACCCAGTAGTTGTATGGAGCAGAGTGATCGCTACGGACGTTGGTATGGTCAGCTAGGTACTCCCCTCACCATCTTTCTGTACAGCTCCCCCTACTCTGCCTAGACTGGGGACAGGTGACAGTGTCTTGCTGGGGTGACATAAAACTGGCAAAGGCCTTGGAGAGCGTTCCCCTGCCAGTGCTGGACAAGCTGCCTGCTCACCTCCTCTCCCCCGCTACTTGGCCCACAGAACCACGCCCTCTGCCGCTAGCGGCGTCAGATGGGAAGGATTGTTTCAGCTTGTGTACCAGGGCCTGTTGATATTGATTCACTCTCATACTCCTTTCCTCTACAGGGATGAGAGTGGAAAGGTTCTGCTTGTACCGTGGGTCCAGGAGAGTGAACACCCAGTAATCGGTGTTTGAAAAAATGCTTCTAAAGCGAGGGTCACGGGATAGGCAGCCTAACATGAAGTCTGCCATGTGCGCCAGAGTCCCAACACGCAAGAATTCCCTCTCCTCACTGGCCTGACTCTCCATTTCCTCCTCTTCCTCCTCAGCCCATACACGCTCAAGAGTTAAGAAGGACTGAGCATAGGTACCCCTCTGTCTCGCCAACGTTCTCCTCCTCTTCCTCCTCATCCTCATCCCCTCCTCCAATACGCGCTGAGAAACAGACCGGAGGGTGCTCTGGCTATCAAGCGACGTATCTTCTTCCCCCATCTCCTGTGACAAGCGCAAAGCTTCTGACTTCATGCTGAGCAGTAAATTTTTCAACAGGCAAAGCAGCGGGATGGTGAGGCTGATAATGGCGGCATCGCCGCTGACCATCTGTGTTGACTCTTCAAAGTTGCTCAACACCTGACAGATATCAGACATCCACGTTCACTCCTCATTGTAGACTTGAGGAACCTGACTGACCTGACTACCAGTTCTGGTGGAAGTCGACATCTGGCAGTCTAGAATCGCTCTGCACTGCTGGTAAACTCTGGATAACATGTTTAATGTCGAATTCCATCTCATGGGCAAGTCGCACAACAGTCGGTGAGCTGGCAGTTGTAGGCGCCGCTGCTCTGCCCTGAGAGTGGCAGCATCTGTGCTTGACTTGCAGAAATGCGCACAGATGCGGCGCACCTTGGTGAGCAAATCTGACAAATTGGGGTATGTCTTGAGGAACCGCTGAACTATGAGATTGAACACGTGGGCCAGGCATGGCACATGTGTCAGTCTGCCGAGTTGCAGAGCCGCCACCAGGTTACGCCCGTTGTCACACACAACCATGCCTGGCTTGAGGTTCAGCAGTGCCAGCCACAGATCGGTCTGCACCGTGATGCCCTGTAACAGCTCTTGGGCAGTGTGCCTTTTGTCACCTAAGCTCAGCAGTTTGAGCACCACCTGCTGGCGCTTAGCCACGGCAGTGCTGCTGCGCTTAGAGCTACCGACTGAAGCCGCCGTGCCCACGGATGGTAATTCAGAGGAGGAGGGAGGGTTGGAGGAAGAGTCATAGTACATCTGAGAAACCGTGACCGAGGTAGGCCCCGCAATCCTCGGTGTGGGCAGTACATGAGCGGCCCCAAGGTCAGACACGGTCCCAGCCTCCACCAAGTTAACCCAATGTGCCGTCAGTGAGATATAGTGTCCCTGCCCGGCAGCACTTGTCCACGTGTCCGTGGTTAGGTGGACCTTATCACTAACTGCGTTAGTCAGGGCGCGGGTGATGTTCTCTGACAAGTTCTGGTGTAGGGCTGGGACGACACATCGGGAAAAATAGTGGCGGCTGGAGACCAAGTACCGAGGGACAGCCACCGCCATCAGGTTGCGGAAATCCTCCGTCTCTACCAGTCTATAGGGCAGCATCTCCAGGCTCAACAGTTTGGAGATGTAGACGTTTAGGGCTTGTGCATGTGGGTGGCTGGAATTGTATTTGCTCTTGCGCTCAAATGTCTGCTGCAAAGACAGCTGAACGCTGCGCTGAGACACATTGGTGGAGGTTGTGGAGGATCGTGGAGGTGAAGGGGTTGTTGTAAGGTGGGAGGCGCTCGTGCCGGGGTCCTGGGCGGGAGGTTGACTCGCCGAGCCAGCATGTGATACAGGGGAAGGGGCAGTGGTGTGACCTGCAGGCGTTTAACGGCCTTGGTTCAACTGAGTCGGATGTTTAGCACTCATATGTCCTGTGCATGCTGGTAGTGGTTAGGCTGGTAGTGGTGGCTCCCCTGCTGATCCTGGTGTGGCACAGGTTGCACACCACAGTCCGTCGGTCATCCTCACTTTCTTTAAAAAACCTCCAGACTTGCGAACATCTAGGCCTCGGCACGGGAGCTTGACTCCTTGAAACAGTTGCTGATCTACCTGCTCTGGCCCTGCTTCTCCCTCTGGCCACCCCACTGCCTCTTCCAACCTGTTCTTGTGCTGCACTTGCCTCCCCCTCAGAAGCACTGTCTTGAGTTGGATTACCAACCCAGCTCAGGTCAGTCACCTCATCATCCACCAGCTCTTCCTCCAATTACTCACTCTGCTCCCCCCTCGGACTTACTGCCCTGACAACAACGTCACTGTCTGACAACCGTGTCTCATCATCATCATTATCATCCGACACCTCTTCACACACTACTTGCCCTAAGTCCACACTCTCATCACCCACAGACTGTGAAAGTTCTAAATTTTGGGCATCGGGACAGAGCAACTGCTCAGGTTGCTGCTTGCAGTGGTTTGTGTCTCTGGGTAGGGTCCTGAAAAGAGTTCCTGTGAGTATGCCTGATCTGAATCCATACTTTCCGTGGGGGGGCAGGCTGGGGGGAAGGAGGTTGAGCTGGAGGAGCCAGAGGTCTACTCCCTTGGCTAGCGTGGGTGGACTGCGTGGAAGACTGGGTGGTGTATAAATTACTGGACGCTTTGTCCGCTATCCACATCATCACCTGTTCGCATTGTTGTGGTTTCAATAGTGGTGTACCACGTGACCCAGTAAGTTGCGAGATGAAGCTAGGGAGCGAAACTCTGTGGCATTCCACTGCTCCCTCATCAGCATGTACAGTGTCACCCTACCCAGGACCACGGCCTCTGCCCCCTACACTACTTGCACGCCCACGCCCAGGCCCTCGTCCTCGACCCTTAGCCCTTGGGTTCAACGTTTTGTATATTCACCAAACTGTCGAATTAATATCTGAGGCCAAAACCGTATTCAGTAGACAGTAGAATTACTATCTGAGGCAAAAAAATGTAGTCTTTAGACTCCAGCTATTGCACCGCAAACCACTCAATTTTGCACTGAACTGTAGTTTATATAACTGAGAATAAAAACGTATTCTCTAGACTGCGGCTAGTGTATTGCACACCTCACAATTGTTCACTGGACTGTAGTTTATATAATTGAGTGAAAAAAATATTCTCTAGACTGTGGCTAGTGTATCACACACCTCACAATTATTCACTGGACTGTAGTTTATATAATTGAGTGAAAAAAATTATTCTCTAGACTGTGGCTAGTGTATCACACACCTCACAATTCTTCACTGGACGGTAGTTTATATAATTGAGTGAAAAAAATTATTCTCTAGAATGCGGCTAGTGTATCACACACCTCACAATTGTTCACTGGACTGTAGTTTATATAATTGAGTGAAAAAAAATTATTCTCTAGACTGCGGCTAGTGTATCGCACACCTCACAATTGTTCACTGGACTGTAGTTTATATAATTGAGTAAAAAAAAATTATTCTCTAGACTGCGGCTAGTGTATCACACACCTCACAATTATTCACTGGACGGTAGTTTATATAATTGAGTGAAAAAAATTATTCTCTAGACTGCGGCTAGTGTATCGCACACCTCAAAATTGTTCACTGTACTGTAGTTTATATAATTGAGTGAAAACAATTATTCTCTAGACTGCGGCTAGTGTATCGCACACCTCACAATTGTTCACTGGACTGTAGTTTATATAATTGAGTGAAAAAAAATTATTCTCTAGACTGTGGCTAGTGTATCACACACCTCACAATTCTTCACTGGACGGTAGTTTATATAATTGAGTGAAAAAAATTATTCTCTAGACTGCGGCTAGTGTATCACACACCTCACAATTGTTCGCTGGACTGTAGTTTATATAATTGAGTGAAAAAAATTATTCTCTAGACTGCGGCTAGTGTATCACACACCTCACAGTTGTTCACTGGACTGTAGTTTATATAATTGAGTGAAAAAAAATATTCTCTAGACTGCGGCTACTGTGTCGCACACCTCACAATTGTTCACTGGACTGTAGTTTATATAATTGGGTGAAAAAAAACCTATTTTATAGACTTACGCTGCTGTACAGCACACCTCACATTGTTCACTGGACTGTAGTTTATATAACTGAGTGACAAAACGTATTCCCTAGACTGCACTACAGATCCCAGCAAGCCAAGGTACAGCAGCAGCAAAAATGAGTACTGAGAGGACTTTAGGCAATTTCATTGGGGTCTGTGTGAACCATGTGCTGTCCCCTTTCTGCCACCAGTGCACAGTGTGCAGCCAAGATGGCGGCAGCTGCACTACAAGTCCCAGCCAGCAGCCGAGAGGAGGACAAAAAAAAATGTTGTTGTAGCCCTTAGAAGGAGCGTTGGGTTCTCTGTGGATGATTCCTGCCTAACCAGCTTCTAATTTCACGCCCTAACAGTGTGCAGCAAAGATGGCGGTAGCTGCACTAGAAGTCCCAGCCAGCAGCCAGGAGGAGACAAAAAAAAAAAAAACGTGCTTGTAGCCCTTAGAAGGGCTGTTGGGTTCTTTGTGGGTGATTCCTGCCTAACCAACAACTAAATTCAGGCCCTAACACTCTCCCTGACAGACAGCAGCTCTATCCCTCATGCAGACGGCGTATGACACGAGCAGCGCGGAACCAGATTCTTATATTCCCAGGTCATCTGATCTGGCCAGCCAATCCCTGCTATCGACTTGTAGGGGCCCCACGTGATGCTAGGAGGTACCAAAGACTCTCCTGCATGTTGATTGGCTGAAAAAAGGCGGCTAACATGCAGGAAGAGAAAGTTGCCATTTCCTCGAGGATCGCGATATGCTCATCCGAGTAGCGAGCATATGCGAATACCCTAATGCTCGAAAGAGCACCAAGCTCGGACAAGAATGTTCGCTCATCTCTACTCAGCTTCTCTTGAGCTATAAATAATGCTGTACCTCCAGACTGGGTAGCATTTTAGCATGACATCTTCCCTTTAATAACAGGCCTATTTGAATCTTAAAGGGGTTGTCCGATCATCAAGCTAAAATGGATTCACGCCCTAAATGGATTTAATATAAAAAAGAAAGCCTCTTACTTGTTCTCCAGGGCTCCGTTCCAGTGCTGTAGGTTCCATCCCCACAACTTCCAGTTCCCTGTCCATCGTGACATGCACCACTGCAGCCATTTACTGGTTTAATATATCCCTTGCATTTCACCAGCCATCGTTTTTTTACAATGTTGATTTTAGGATGTGTTATTTACAGAAAAAATGGTCTTTTCTGGTACTGTTAGGAGTACATATAAATTACTGTGTAACTAATGTAATTTCTGTGGCACAAATGAAGACCTTGGCCCTGATATATCAATACCAGCATGTGTTATGCTGGTCTTGATATGGTCTGCACAACTAGAGGAGGTATTGATGATGAGGTACAGGTCTCATCATAAATGAAATGCCCCTCTGGCAGTCCATGTTTCTGAGTGAAATTTACTCCAGCTCCTACTTCAGTTTCTGGAGTACATGATGATAAATGTGCCAGAGCTTTCTCCGAATCTGGCAAGGGCAGCATAAAAATACTAGTTACGAATAAATTTAGTCACAACGGAACTTAATAAGTTGCAAAACCAGGTTTGGTGTCTTTTTTATGCCAAAAGATAGGCGTAGATACTGATAAATCCCTTGTTAAGTTTTATTATATATATATATATATAATACAAAAAGCGAGGCAGCACTCCAATCTGTGAAAACGGTGTTGGACTTTATTCCAAACAAAGATGCTACGTTTCGGTATTCTCAATGATACCTTTCTCATATTCAGTGTGACAATCTCAATATATAGTGAATATAGGCGGAGTTAAACAATCATGTGACAAACAACACACATCATGTGATCAGTGAACAACAAAATATTTCAAATCTTGTGTACAATATCAATACAATCCTGTGACAATGTATCAGTGCTCATGTCTTTCCTTATGTGCGATCAACATTAAGGATCAGCCTAATTCTGGCCATCTCCTATACAGTGCCAAGTGTAGACATCATATCAGTGCACTGTGCTAAATTAAAACTTTAAAACCACTATCAATATAAGAGTATCATAGATGGGGAAAATACCTAAGATATCGGATGAAGTCCGTGTGTGCAGTCCGCGCTTGCGCGGGTCCTCCGATAACGTGATTATACTTGGTCACGTGTCATGTCACATAACTTCACTCCCACTGACGTCACGGAGTGGAGGAGATCATCCCTCCCTCCCGTGCACGTCATGGGAATCCCCATTTGTTCTAAATTACAACATACAATAATATGAATCGGGTGATAAGAGTTCACTATGGTTAAGTGGCATCCTTGGACCAACAGGTCCGGCTCGCGAACATATGAGAAATTATTGCTCAATTAACTTTGGTCATCAGGCGTATAGTGTGCATGCACACCCCTGTTCCAGGGCATACATGAACACTGTGGCCACCGGGTGTAGTCCGAGGAACGACCAGTCAGCCCTCGGGTAAACTGCTCAATCCTCCTGTCATTGGGGTACGGACATTTGCACAAAGGTCAATGCCCGTCTCCACAGACTAGGTCCTCCACCCGGAAAGGCACTCACCCTGACCATTCCTTCTATAAAGGTACCGTCCTACTAAAGACAGTACCAAAGACTGGTGTTCAAATATGGCCACTATCACTAGTGAACTATACACCCCGTATGTCAAGGGATCATTAGAACAAATATTACGGACAAATCACTGCAGACATTCCGGACACTATAAAGCATAAAAAATAAATAAATATGGCATTTCCCCATCTTGATGCTCTTCTTAATCATCAAAAGGATCATCGAAATCTGTAAATAAAACAAAGATAATAATATTATTATCAAGCAGACAAATCAAAAAAAGAAGTCACACCGAACGTGAAACCTATATCAAGGCTACTGAGGACAGATACCACAGATCATATGTGTATACAGCATTCCTTTCACAGATACACGGACAGATTAAAGTCCACATTGAGACCATTGGGTTTCAGTGTCCCCAGTCTGTGTATCCACTCCAATTCCTTTCTTTTAAGAATACGTTCCCTATCGCCCCCTCTCCTTGGTGGGGGAACATGGTCTATTAGCATGAACCTGAAATCCTTTTCAGAATGCCCCCTTCTACAAAGTGCTTAGGGACCGGAAGATCCCTGCGTTTTTTACGTATCGAATATCTATGTTGCACCATGCGGGTCTTGGCATCCAGGGTAGTCTCCCCTACATACCACAACCCGCATGGGCACATCACCACATAGATAACGTAGGTGGAATTACATGTCAACAGGTACTTAATGTTGTGTACAGTTCCCGTACGTGGACCAATGAAAGATTCAGTTTTCTTCATATATTGGCAATTTACGCAGGCTAGACAAGGAAAACATCCCGTCCGTCTGCATCCAATATATGTCTGTCTGTCACCTTCAGTTCTTTTGGTCTCACTACTGACAAGGTGATCTTTCAGATTAGGGGATCTCTTAAACGACATGAGTGGAGGATTCTGGAACTCCTGAATATTCGTATTAACTGCTAGAATGGGCCAATGCTTCCTAATAATTTCATTGATCTCACCACTCTGTTCAGAGTGTGTGGAAACAAAAGGTATTCGAGGCCCCTTGTACACAAAGTTTCTCTTATTGGGGTTCCTTACCCCCTCCTCCATGACGGCACGCCTGTGTCCACTAACTAGCTTCCTGGGATAACCCCTAGTAAGAAACCTCTTCACCATATCGTCCATCCTGGATTCCACTACCTCCGGATCCCGCACAATTCTGGACACCCGCAGAAACTGGCTCCTAGGCAATGAATTAACCATCGCCTTGGGATGCGCAGTCTCATACCTTAATAAGCTATTGCAGTCAGTGGGTTTCGTAAAGATGTCTGTAATTAACCCCTGATTAGCTTTTTTAACTGTGGTGTCCAAAAATTGTACGGCCTCGGTGGAGTGTACCAAAGTGAATCCTATGTCTGGATCCATTCCATTCAGGTATTCATGGAATGCCATCAGGGCTTCCAAGGAACCCTTCCAAATGAGGAAAATATCGTCTATGTACCGCCACCATCCCACAACATGTTGGAAATGGGGCGATACATAGACATACTCCTCCTCCAGGTGTGCCATGTAGATATTGGCATAAGTGGGGGCCACATTAGACCCCATTGCGGTCCCCCGCAGCTGTGTGTAATATTTCTTCTTGAAGATGAAATAATTTCTCTTAAGGATCAGGTTCAACAGTGAAATCACAAATACTAGTAATTCACTGGGATAATCATCTCTCTCTAGGCATTTGGCCACGGCCCCCACACCTCTATTATGATCTATAGAGGTGTAGAGGCTCGTGACATCAAAAGATGCCAAAATGGCCGAACTCGGATTTTCCAAATCCAGTATCTTTCCAAGAAAGTCCCCGGTATCCCTAATATAAGATCTCGTACTGATGGCATATTTATGTAGGATCTTATCCAGGAAGACAGCGGGATTGGAAAAAATAGAGTCTCTACCCGATATATATATATATATATATATATATATATATATATATATAGACTAGCTGAAGGACCCGGCTTCGCCCGGGTATATTTGATCTATTTCATTTAATGTTTGTGTGTGTGACGTAAAAAAAATATCGAGAGTGACCCCTACAGCAGCCTGCCCCTTATAACTGTGACCTCCACAGCAGCTAGGGTGGCCACTTTCTTCACCCCAGAAAGCCAGACCTCACCGGCCATTACCCCAAATGTGAAACAGTGCCCTTGGTTACCATGAAGCCACACCCCTAAACATAAGGCCACGCCCCCTGGCTCCGTGAAGACACGGAGGAGAAGCTGTCTGTGCGTGAGCTACTGAAAGGGTGGACATCCCTACGTCCATCCAGGCACTGTGCTGGACTGAGGACAGGGAGCCAGAAAACCGGACTGTCCAGCCTAAAGCCGGACAACTGGCCACCCTAACATCAGCCTGCCCCTAGGGTGGCCAGAGGTCCAGTTTTAGGCTGGACAGTCTGGCTTTCAGACTCCCTGTCCACTGTCCGGCGCAGTGCCTGGACAGACACAGGGATGTCCACCCTTTCAGTAGCTCACACTCAGACAGCTTCTCCTCCGTGTCGTCATGGAACCAGGGGGCGTGGCCTCGTGTTTAGGGGTGTGGCTTCATGGGGACCGGAAAAGGCTTCACGTTAGGGGAAGGCTGGACATTCTGGCTTTCAGACTACCTGTCCTCTGTCATGCGCAGGGCCTGGATGGACACAGGGGGCGTGGCCTCTTGTTTAGGGGTGTGGCTTTATGGGGACCGGTGGCACGGATTCACGTTAGGGGAAGGCTGGACATTCTGGCTTTCAGACTACCTGTCCTCTGTCATGCACAGGGCCTGGATGGACACAGGGGGCGTTGCCTCTTTTTTAGGGGTGTGGCTTTATGGGGACCGGTGGCACGGCTTCATGTTGGGGTAAGGCTGGACATTCTGGCTTTCAGACTCCCTGTCCTCTGTCATGCGCAGGGCCTGGATGGACACACGGATGTCCTTTTGAACAGCTCACTCTCAGCAGCAGCACTGCGCTGTCTGAGCATGAGCTGCAGGTAGAAAGTCACCCTCCCTCCCACCCCTGCAGCTGACAGAAATTGATTTTTACCTTCATTTTTTCAATCCCGGTCAGATGCGGAGTGGAAGGGGCGTTGCATGACTGAGTCGGGGGCGTGACTTAGTGGGACCTGGGGGTGGGGCTTTTAAGTCCTTCTTTTGAAGGTCGCCTGAATTACAGGCTGATGCCATAGTAATTTCAGAGGAAAGAGGAAAGAAAACATCTTTTATTACTACTGAACGGAGCTGCAGGGAGAAAGTCACCCTCCCCCCACCCCTGCAGCGACAGAAGGTGATTTTAACCTTTATTTTTGCAATCCCTGTCAGCTGCAGAGTGAGAGGGGGCGTGGCCTGACCGGGTCAGGGGCGTGACTTAGTTGGACCTGGAGGTAGGGCTTTTAAATCCTTCTTTTGAATCACAGGTTGATGCCTTAGTAATTTAGGAGTAAACAGAGTGGGTAGCAGTAGAAGAATACATCTCTTATTACTACTGAACAGTAAATATGTGAAATTTACATGATATGAGGTAAGATTGATGATGAATTAATCTAAAACATAAGTTATATTTATGGTAACCGGAATACCTCTTTAACGGTCTCATCCAAAGCCTCTTTAAAGCAGACCTACAGCAGTGAACTGACTAGGTTGTCATGGAAGCCTTTTGTGTGTGGAGGCTGCCTGTGAGCTTCTATTGGCTGATAAGGGTCATGTGACCAGGCTCCTATTGACTAATGCATGTTTTGGGAATATTTCAGGAACGGTACGTCCTGGAGAGCTGAAAACTGTTCTAAAACCTTCCCGGACACCTGATGTACATGTGTGCCAAATTTTGTGATTGTAGCTGTAGCGGTGCGGATTCCTTTAGCGGACATACACACACACACACTCAGCTTTATATATTAGACTAGCAGAAAGACCCGGCTTCGCCTGGGTATATTTCATCTATTTATTTTATGTTTCTGTGTGTCATTGCAGAGAGAAAGTCAATGCAGCTGACAGAAATTGATTTTTACCTTCATTTTTTCAATCCCTATTGGCTCCGGAGTGGGAGGGGGTGTGGTTTAATGGGACACGGGGGGGGGGTTAAGTCCTTCATTTCAGGGTGGCCTGAATTATAGGTTAATGCCATGGTAATTTGAGGAAACACAATGAGTAGCAGTGGAAGAAAACATTGCTTTGCGTGGGTATATTTAATCTATTTCATTTAATGTTTCTGTGTGTCGTTGCAGAGAGAAAGTCATCCTCCCTCCCATCCCTGCAGCTGACAGATGTTGATTTTTACCTTCAATTGTTCAATCTCCATTGGCTGCGGAGTGGGAGGGGTCATGGCCTGACTGAGTCGGGGGCGTGACGTTGCAAGACCTGGGGCGGGGTTTTAAGTCCTTCTTTTGATGGTGGCCAGAATTACAGGTCGATGCCATGGTAATTTATGAGGACACGCCATGGGAAACAGTGGAAGAAAACATTGCTTTGCACGGGTATATTTAATCTATTTCATTTAATGTTTCTGTATGTTGTTGCAGAAAGAAATCCAACTTCCCTCCCACCCCTGCAGCTGACAGAAGTTGATTTTTACCTTCATTTTTTCAATCCCCGTTGGCTGCGGAGTGGGAGGGGGCGTGGCCTGACAGAGTCGGAGCGTGGTTTCGCGAGATCTGGTGTGGGGGTCAGAGTGGCATGAATTACAGGTCGATGACATGGTAATTTATGGGGACCCGCAATGGGTAGCAGTGGAAAAAAACATCTTTTATTAGTACTGAATGGTCGTAGTCTAAAATTAGTCAATTTCATCTACGATTTTTGTGTGTCGTTGCAGAGAGAAATTCACCCTCCCACCCCTGCAGCTGATTTTTTTCAATCCCGGTTACCTGCGGAGTGGGAGGGGGCATGGCCTGGCAGAGTTGGGGGTGTGGATTATCAAGATGCTTCGAACGGTTGTAGTCTGAAATTAGTCTATTTCATCTAAAATTTTGTGCGTCATTGCAGAGAGAAATTCACCCTCCCACCCCTGCAGCTGACAGAAGTTTATTTTTCCCTTCATTCTTTTAATCCCTGTTGGCTGCGGAGTGGGAGGGGGCGTGGCCCTACAGAGTTGGGGGTGTGGCTTAGCAAAGCGCTTCGCATAGGTGATTTAATCTATTTCATTTAATGTTTCTGTGTGTCGTTGCAGAATGGCTGCAGAGTGGGAGGGGGCGTGGTCTGACAGAGTTGGGGGCGTGACTTAGCAAGACGATTCGAACAGTTGTAGTCTATAATTAGTCTATTTTATCTAAAATTTTTGTTTGTCGTGGCAGAGAGAAATTCACCCTCCCACCCCTGCAGCAAACAGAAGTTTATTTTTACCTTTATTTTTTCAATCCCCGTTGGCTGCGGAGTGGGCGTAACCTGACAGAGTCGGGGGCGTGGATTAGCAAGATGCTTCACATGGGTGTATTTAATCTATTTCATTTAATGTTTCTGTGTCTCATTGCAGAAAGAAAGTCAACCTCCCACCCATCCCTGCAGCTGACAGAAGTTGATTTTTACCTTTATTTTTTCAATCCCTGTTGGCTGCGGAGTGGGAGGGGGCGTGGCCTTAGAGTCGGGGCGTGGCTTAGCAAAGCGCTTCGCATAGGTGCATTTAATCTATTTCATTTAATGTTTCTGTGTGTGGTTGCAGAATGGCTGCGGAGTGAGAGGGGGCGTGGCCTGACAGAGACGGGGCGTGGCTTAGCAAAAGGCTTCGAACGGTTGTAGTCTATAATTAGTCTATTTCATCTAAAATTTTTGTGTGTCGTTGCAGAGAGAAATTCACCCTCCCACCCCTGCAGCAAACAGAAGTTTATTTTTACCTTCATTTTTTCAATTCCCATTGGCTGCGGAGTGGGAGGGGGCGTGACCTGACAGAGTCGGGGGCGTGGATTAGCAAGAAGCTTCGCATGGGTGTATTTAATCTATTTTATTTAATGTTTGTGTGTGTTGTTGCAGAAAGAAAGTCAACCTCCCACCCATCCCTGCAGCTGACAGAAGTTGATTTTTACCTTTATTTTTTCAATCTCTGTTGGCTGCGGAGTGAAAGGGGGTGTGGCCTGACAGAGTTGGGGGTGTGGCTTAGTGAGACCTGGGGCGGGGGTTTTAAGTACTTCTTTTAGGGTGGCCTGAATTAAAGGTCAATACCATGCTTATTTATGAGCCCACGCAATAGGCAGCAGTGGAGGAAAACATCTTTTATTACTACTGAACTGTAGTAATAGAAAAACACATAAGTTATATTTATGGTAACCGGAATAGCTTTAACAGTGTCAGTGAATAGAAATGGATGAGATCCTCAGCTGCTGATAATTACCTGGTTGTTATGGAAACCTGCCCTCCCCGTGTGTGCCTTTGCAGAGAATGGCAGTTGGAGTTTAAAACCAAAGTTCCCAGTTGTAATGTTGGCTAATGGAGATCATATTTTGGGAATATCTCAGGAACGGTATGTCCTAGAGAGATGAGACCTGGTCTAAAACCTTCCCGGACACCTGATGTACATGTGTGCCGAATTTGGTGAAAATCGGTCCAGTAGTTTGGTCGCGCATAGAGAACAGACAGACAGAAACTCATTTTTATATTATTAAGAGATAAGAGATATATATATATATATATATACTAGCAGAAAGACCAGGCTTCGCCTGGGTATATTTCATCTTTTTATTTAATGTTTTTGTGTGTCGTTGCAGAGAGAAAAACAATGCAGCTGACAGAAATTGATTTTTACCTTCATTTTTTCAATCCCTATTGGCTGCAGAGTGGGAGGGGGTGTGGTTTAATGGGACACGGGGGGGGGAGGGGTTAAGTCCTTCATTTCAGGGTGGCCTGAATTATAGGTTAATGCCATGGTAATTTGAGGAAACACAATGGGTAGCAGTGGAAGAAAACATTGCTTTGCGTGGGTATATTTAATCTATTTCATTTAATGTTTCTGTGTGTCGTTGCAGAGAGAAAGTCATCCTCCCTCCCATCCCTGCAGCTGACAGATGTTGATTTTTACCTTCAATTGTTCAATCTCCATTGGCTGCGGAGTGGGAGGGGTCATGGCCTGACTGAGTCGGGGGCGTGACGTTGCAAGACCTGGGGCGGGGTTTTAAGTCCTTCTTTTGATGGTGGCCAGAATTACAGGTCGATGCCATGGTAATTTATGAGGACACGCCATGGGTAACAGTGGAAGAAAACATTGCTTTGCACGGGTATATATAATCTATTTCATTTAATGTTTCTGTATGTTGTTGCAGAAAGAAATCCAACCTCCCTCCCACCCCTGCAGCTGACAGAAGTTGATTTTTACCTTCATTTTTTCAATCCCCGTTGGCTGCGGAGTGGGAGGGGGCGTGGCCTGATAGAGTAGGAGCGTGGTTTTGCGAGATCTGGGGCGGGGGTCAGAGTGGCATGAATTACAGGTCGATGACAATGGGTAGCAGTGGAAAAAAACATCTTTTATTAGTACTGAATGGTCGTAGTCTAAAATTAGTCAATTTCATCTACGATTTTTGTGTGTCGTTGCAGAGAGAAATTCACCCTCCCACCCCTGCAGCTGATTTTTTTCAATCCCGGTTACCTGCGGAGTGGGAGGGGGCGTGGCCTGGCAGAGTTGGGGGTGTGGATTATCAAGATGCTTCGAATGGTTGTAGTCTGAAATTAGTCTATTTCATCTAAAATTTTGTGCGTCATTGCAGAGAGAAATTCACCCTCCCACCCCTGCAGCTGACAGAAGTTTATTTTCCCTTCATTCTTTCAATCCCTGTTGGCTGCGGAGTGGGAGGGGGCATGACCTGACAGAGTTGTGGGTGTGGCTTAGCAAAGCGCTTCGCATAGGTGATTTAATCTATTTCATTTAATGTTTCTGTGTGTCGTTGCAGAATGGCTGCAGAGTGGGAGGGGGCGTGGTCTGACAGAGTTGGGGGTGTGACTTAGCAAGACGATTTGAACAGTTGTAGTCTATAATTAGTCTATTTTATCTAAAATTTTTGTGTGTCATTGCAGAGAGAAATTCACCCTCCCACCCCTGCAGCAAACAGAAGTTTATTTTTACCTTTATTTTTTCAATCCCCGTTGGCTGCGGAGTGGGAGGGGGCGTAACCTGACAGAGTCGGGGGCGTGGATTAGCAAGACGCTTCGCATGGATGTATTTAATCTATTTCATTTAATGTTTCTGTGTGTCGTTGCAGAAAGAAAGTCAACCTCCCACCCATCCCTGCAGCTGACAGAAGTTGATTTTTACCTTTATTTTTTCAATCTCTGTTGGCTGCGGAGTGGGAGGGGGCGTGGCCTTATAGAGTCGGGGCGTGGCTTAGCAAAGCGCTTTGCATAGGTGCATTTAATCTATTTCATTTAATGTTTCTGTGTGTCGTTGCAGAATGGCTGCGGAGTGAGAGGGGGCGTGGCCTGACAGAGACGGGGCGTGACTTAGCAAAAGGCTTTGAACGGTTGTAGTTTATAATTAGTCTATTTCATCTAAAATTTTTGTGTGTCGTTGCAGAGAGAAATTCACCCTCCCACCCCTGCAGCAAACAGAAGTTTATTTTTACCTTTATTTTTTCAATCCCCGTTGGCTGCGGAGTGGGAGGGGGCGTAACCTGACAGAGTCGGGGGCGTGGATTAGCAAGACGCTTCGCATGGATGTATTTAATCTATTTCATTTAATGTTTCTGTGTGTCGTTGCAGAAAGAAAGTCAACCTCCCACCCATCCCTGCAGCTGACAGAAGTTGATTTTTACCTTTATTTTTTCAATCTCTGTTGGCTGCGGAGTGAAAGGGGGTGTGGCCTGATGGAGTCGGGGGTGTGGCTTAGTGAGACCTGGGGCGGGGGTTTTAAGTACTTCTTTTAGGGTGGCCTGAATTAAAGGTCAATACCATGCTTATTTATGAGCCCACGCAATAGACAGCAGTGGAGGAAAACATCTTTTATTACTACTGAACTGTAGTAATAGAAAAAAACATAAGTTATATTTATGGTAACCGGAATACCTTTAACAGTGTCAGTGAATAGAAATGGATGAGATCCTCAGCTGCTGATAATTACCTGGTTGTTATGGAAACCTGCCCTCCCTGTGTGTGCCTTTGCAGAGAATGGCAGTTGGAGTTTAAAACCAAAGTTCCCAGTTGTAATGTTGGCTAATGGAGATCATATTTTGGGAATATCTCAGGAACTGTATGTCCTAGAGAGATGAGACCTGGTCTAAAACCTTCCCGGACACCTGATGTACCTGTGTGCCGAATTTGGTGAAAATCGGTCCAGTAGTTTGGTCGCGCATAGAGAACAGACAGACAGACAGAAACTCATTTTATATTATTAAGAGATAATCTGTACACCATGCCGTATAGTATACAGTATAATCCGTACACCATGCCATATAGTATACAGTATAATCCGTACACCATGCTGTATATTACAGTATAATCCGTACACCATGCCGTATAATATACAGTAGAATCCGTACACCATGCCGTATAGTATACAGTAGAATCCGTACACTATGCCGTATAGTATACAGTATAATCCGTACACCATGCCGTATAGTATACAGTATAATCCGTACACCATGCTGTATAGTATACATTATAATCCGTACACCATGATGTATAATATATAGTATAATCCCTACACCATGCTGTATAGTATACAGTATAATCCCTACACCATGCTGTATAGTATACAGTATAATCCGTACACCATGATGTTTAATATACAGTAGAATCCGTACACCATGCTGTATAATATACAGTATAATCCGTACACCATGCCGTATAGTATACAGTATAATCCGTACACCATGCCGTATAGTATACAGTATAATCCGTACACCATGCTGTATATTACAGTATAATCCGTACACCATGCCGTTTAATATACAGTATAATCCGTACACCATGCCGTATAATATACAGTAGAATCCATACACCATGCCGTATAGTATACAGTAGAATCCGTACACCATGCCGTATAGTATATAGTAGAATCCGTACACTATGCCGTATAGTATACAGTATAATCCATACACCATGCCGTATAGTATACAGTATAATCCGTACACCATGCTGTATAGTATACATTATAATCCGTACACCATGATGTATAATATACAGTATAATCCCTACACCATGCTGTATAGTATACAGTATAATCCGTACACCATGCTGTATAGTATACAGTATAATCCGTACACCATGCTGTTTAATATACAGTAGAATCCGTACACCATGCTGTATAATATACAGTAGAATCCGTACACCATGCTGTATAATATACAGTACTAGCAGAAAGACCCGGCTTCGCCTGGGTATATTTCATCTATTTATTTAATGTTTCTGTGTGTCGTTGCAGAGAGAAAGTCAATGCAGCTGACAGAAATTGATTTTTACCTTCATTTTTTCAATCCCTATTGGCTGCGGAGTGGGAGGGGGTGTGGTTTAATGGGACACGGGGGGGGGGTTAAGTCCTTCATTTCAGGGTGGCCTGAATTATAGGTTAATGCCATGGTAATTTGAGGAAACATAATGGGTAGCAGTGGAAGAAAACATTGCTTTGCACGGGTATATTTAATCTATTTCATTTAATGTTTCTGTATGTTGTTGCAGAAAGAAATCCAACTTCCCTCCCACCCCTGCAGCTGACAGAAGTTGATTTTTACCTTCATTTTTTCAATCCCCGTTGGCTGCGGAGTGGGAGGGGGCGTGGCCTGACACAGTCGGAGCGTGGTTTCCCGAGATCTGGGGCGGGGTTCAGAGTGGCATGAATTACAGGTCGATGACATGGTAATTTATGGGGACCCGCAATGGGTAGCAGTGGAAAAAAACATCTTTTATTAGTACTGAATGGTCGTAGTCTAAAATTAGTCAATTTCATCTACGATTTTTGTGTGTCGTTGCAGAGAGAAATTCACCCTCCCACCCCTGCAGCTGATTTTTTTCAATCCCCGTTGCCTGCGGAGTGGGAGGGGGCATGGCCTGGCAGAGTTGGGGGTGTGGATCATCAAGATGCTTCGAACGGTTGTAGTCTGAAATTAGTCTATTTCATCTAAATTTTGTGCGTCATTGCAGAGAGAAATTCACCCTCCCACCCCTGCAGCTGACAGAAGTTTATTTTTCCCTTCATTCTTTCAATCCCTGTTGGCTGTGGAGTGGGAGTGGGAGGGGCATGACCTGACAGAGTTGGGGGTGTGGCTTAGCAAAGCTCTTCGCATAGGTGATTTAATCTATTTCATTTAATGCTTCTGTGTGTCGTTGCAGAATGGCTGCAGAGTGGGAGGGGGCGTGGTCTGACAGAGTTGGGGGCGTGACTTAGCAAGAAGATTCGAACAGTTGTAGTCTATAATTAGTCTATTTTATCTAAAATTTTTGTGTGTCGTTGCAGAGAGAAATTCACCCTCCCACCCCTGCAGCAAACAGAAGTTTATTTTTACCTTTATTTTTTCAATCCCCGTTGGCTGCGTAGTGGGAGGGGGCGTAACCTGACAGAGTGGGGGGCGTGGATTAGCAAGATGCTTCACATGGTTGTATTTGATCTATTTCATTTAATGTTTCTGTGTGTCTTTGCAGAAAACCTCCCACCCATCCCTGCAGCTGACAGAAGTTGATTTTTACCTTTATTTTTTCAATCCCTGTTGGCTGCGGAGTGGAGGGGGCGTGGCCTTACAGAGTCGGGGCGTGGCTTAGCAAAGCGCTTCGCATAGGTGCATTTAATCTATTTCATTTAATGTTTCTGTGTGTGGTTGCAGAATGGCTGCGGAGTGAGAGGGGGCGTGGCCTGACAGAGACGGGGCGTGGCTTAGCAAAAGGCTTCGAACGGTTGTAGTCTATAATTAGTCTATTTCATCTAAAATTTTTGTGTGTCGTTGCAGAGAGAAATTCACCCTCCCACCCCTGCAGCAAACAGAAGTTTATTTTTACCTTCATTTTTTCAATTCCCGTTGGCTGCGGAGTGGGAGGGGGCGTGACCTGACAGGGTCGGGGGCGTGGATTAGCAAGACGCTTCTCATGGGTGTATTTAATCTATTTTATTTAATGTTTGTGTGTGTTGTTGCAGAAAGAAAGTCAACCTCCCACCCATCCCTGCAGCTGACAGAAGTTGATTTTTACCTTTATTTTTTCAATCTCTGTTGGCTGCGGAGTGAAAGGGGGTGTGGCCTGATGGAGTCGGGGGTGTGGCTTACTGAGACCTGGGGCGAGGGTTTTAAGTACTTCTTTTAGGGTGGCCTGAATTAAAGGTCAATACCATGCTTATTTATGAGCCCACGCAATAGACAGCAGTGGAGGAAAACATCTTTTATTACTACTGAACTGTAGTAATAAAAAAAACATAAGTTATATTTATGGTAACCGGAATACCTTTAACAGTGTCAGTGAATAGAAATGGATGAGATCCTCAGCTGCTGATAATTACCTGGTTGTTATGGAAACTCCCTCCCTGTGTGTGCCTTTGCAGAGAATGGCAGTTGGAGTTTAAAACCAAAGTTCCCAGTTGTAATGTTGGCTAATGGAGATCATATTTTGGGAATATCTCAGGAACGGTATGTCCTAGAGAGATGAGACCTGGTCTAAAACCTTCCCGGACACCTGATGTACCTGTGTGCCGAATTTGGTGAAAATCCGTCCAGTAGTTTGGTCGCGCATAGAGAACAGACAGACAGACAGACAGAAACTCATTTTTATATTATTAAGATATATATATATATATATATATATATATATATGTATATATATATACACACACACACCCTATTTTTCATCCTATAAGGAGGACAGTAAGGAAAAATATTTTTCTTTAGACCTCAGATCAGACTAGCAACCAAACCCCAATGTTAATTAGACCTCAGCTCACAGCCCCAATCAGACACCGCCAATGTTAATAAGACCCTCAATTAGACCTCAGCTCAGACCCTAATGTGAATTACCTCCAATCGGACCTCAGATAAGAGCCCCAATATAAATAAGACCACCCATTCAGACCTCAAATGAGCCCCCTATGCCTCAGATCAGCCCCTATTGGCTTATATCAGCCCTCATTGCCTCATATCAGCCCCTATTGCCTCTCATATCAGCCCCCACTGCCTTTCATATCAGCCCCCATTACCTCTCATATCAACCCCCATTGCCTCATATCAGCCCTCATTGCATTATATGAGCCCCTTTTGCCTTATATCAGCCCCCATTGCCTCATATCAGCCCCCATTACCTCATATCAGCCCTCATGCGACAGAGCACAAAAAAAAATCCACTTACCTCTTCTTCTCTGGACGCCACCGATCCTCACCTCCAGCATTCTCTCTCCTCTTCCTGTTGGCTGTGGTGTGACCTGACATGCATAGCGTGAGTATAACGGGTAGCTGGCAGCGAGCTCCCTCCCAACAGTGCCGCTGATCTCCCGAGTCGGTTCAGGAGTAAGGTCACGGCCTGTGTCCTCATCTCCATGGAGATAAGGAGGGAGGAGGAGTGAGCCGCAGACATGGCCGGCATCCTCGTATCCCTAACAACTCATGTCCTCTATCCCCTGGACAACAAGCAGCAGGGGAGCTGAGCGCCAACACCCATGAGTCAGCACTCAGGTGTATTGAAGTTTCTGATGTGGGTCACATGACGCTAGCCACATCACGTGACCCATCTGCTGGGACTATTTAAACAGGCAGCCTGCTGGCCACAGGTTGCCTGTGATTGGTCTTAAAGGGGTATTCTCATCTTAGACAATGGGGGCATATCACTAGGATATGCCCCCATTTTCTTATAGGTGCGGGCCCCGCTGGGACCCGCACCTATATCCAGAACGGAGCGGGGAGCGCTGCGCCTGGAGGACCCCGGAAACCAGGCACAGGTCCCCACTCCGCTCATAGAAATGAATGGGAGCCGGGCCGTGCATGCGTGGTGCGCTCCCATTTATTTCTATGGAGCCGACGGAAGTAGCCGAGCCAGCGCTCGGCTATTTTCGGCGGCCCCATAGAAATGAATGGAGGGCGGCTGCGCATGCGCAGTGCGCCCTCATTCAGTTCGGGGGCTCCGTTCTGGATATAGGTGCGGGTCCCAGTGGTGGGACCCGCACCTATAAGACAATGGGGGCATATCCTAGCGATATGCCCCCATTGTCTAAAATGAGAATAACCCTTTAATACCTGAACTTGCGATTTGAACTGCTGAGACATTGTGCTTCGACTTTGGCTTCAATATTTGACCTTGTCCCTGTCCCTTCCTTCTGTACTTCGTTACCTCCTGGCTTTGACCTTGGCTCGTGTGTTTGACCTTGCTCCTGTTTGTTCCTCTGGTGTTTGACGTCACTTCCTGGTTTGACCTCAGCTCGGTGATCTTCTTATATTGTGTAGGTTCTGTCTTTGTTTATTGTTTTCTCCCCATTGTCCACCTCCCTGTACGCCCCAGCACATACCTAGGCTAGGAACTGTCGACTAGTTGTACGACGTTGCCTAGGATGGGCTGTGCAAGTAGGCAGGGTCAGACGTGGGGTTGAGTTCAGGGCTGCACATACCCCAGAAAAAATGTAGTGTTTTGGTCACTTCAATCCTCTCTTAAATTTCTGGATTTTTTTTTGTTGCTAGGGAATCATGAACTGTACACTATCTGTTATTACCAGAAAATCTATTTTATGCATAAGGGTCAATAGAATAGTTTCCATATTATAAAAAATTCACTACGTTGCTCCATGTATTGCACATTGGCAGATGCAGAATTGATTTGAATAGAGGCAATCTGCACAGGTGAGATATAAGATGTGTTAACTACAGCAAGTAAATTGAATTTTATATTGTAGCACTCAGATACATAATGCTTTGAACTGAAAGGGAAGTTATATAAAATGCTGTATTTTGGATCACTGCAAATGTTATCTGTAAACTGGATAGGAATAAGTAGCTTGCTTGAAGGTGGAATATTTGCACAATATGTATGCCTCTCCACTAGGTGTTAAAAATGTTAACATTCACTAAATAATCCAACTGCACGTCATGATAAATACCAGTGTGTGAATGATTTGACAGTTTGAAGGTTATGGTGATTATTTGCATTGAACCTCTATCACCATTTTGCATACATGCATTTTTACAATCTGTTGTTGGCACTGGAGATCATCCAAAGCTAGAATAAATTTAGAGCAGTTGTCTACTTAGTATGCATGCAAAAAGTATCACAGTTTCTACTGAAATTGAAAATTAGCAGACATGGTTTTTCCGTTTCATACAATATATATTATTGGAATAGATTCACTCGAGATGTGTTCCACTGTGCATCTCATAAGTTCTACTTACAACTCATCAAATAGCATTCAAACAGGATTATTGATTCTTATGTGCAAAAAAAGGGTAAACTGCAATAGGAATAGCTATGGGTCCTTGTGCTGCCAAAGACCCCTGGATTTGGATTATTGATTTCTGTGACAGCTACATACATGAATGCTTACCTAAAATGGATGACAGACCATGTACAGAGAAAATTGTCCCTGCTGTATCTGAGCTTAGTCTCTTATTTCCAGAACATTGTGTGCATTGACGCAGAGGCACAATAAAGCATATTATTTGACAAACACTAAGTTAAAATAACAAGAAATATGAAATGAAGACCACATATAAAAGCAGTATTTCACTTATCAGTGTGGAAAACATTTATCTATCTATTATCTATCTATCTACCCATCTATTATCTATATATCTATCTATTTATGAGAGACAGCACTTTTTTGTGACACAAAGGGGTTTAATATATATACATAGAATTAAAACCATCGGCCTACAAAACCAGTGACTTATAAGGTCATGAGCTTTACAAGATTTCTGAAAGTATCCTCTCATAGTCCCCAAACATTACCAGCAGAAACTGTATTCCTGTAAGTTATATGGTAAGAATGCCATAGATTGGACTTGTCTTCCCAGTACATACTGTAGATGGTCAATCAGATTGATATCTGAGGAATTTGGAAATCCTGTTCCTCAGCCGATCTCTCTCTGAATAATGTTTGCAGGATATTCCTGCTATAAAAGGCCACTGCCATTACAAAAAAGTGTTTAACAATTAGACAATTAGTTTATTTGGCTGATATTCAATGTTTAGTCAGACACTACATACCCAGAAAGCTTTGATATATTTTATGTTTTTTTATGTAACCAGCATAATGTTTTGTTTTTTTTGTTAGACATTTGCATTATAAGAGCCTTTAATGTAGGATAAGACCATCCAACTATCCCAATCTGTCCTTTGTCAAAGTCACCCACCAACCTTGTGCTTGTCCACGACTGTTATATATATGTATATATATATATATATATATATATATATATATATATATACACTAAACAGAAAATGGTAGTAGCACTAGATAGGCCATGACATATAAAATGAACATATGAAAAGGTAAAAAAGCATACTGCTATGTAGACAAGTAGATAAAGTGGAAGCTCTTGGCGCATATAAATGATCATAAATATGTCGGGCCCATCCACCAACCGTCAAGGTGGCTTCCAATCAGATGGCTCCTATACTAACACTGACCTGCATCCTACACAAACTGGCAGGCCTGTATCAAGGGAACACCATACCCGATCAGAAGATGCACCAGTGTGAACAGGAGTGCTAAATTTCCAGAGGAAGCCTGTCCTCCTCTATATATACACAATTACAAAAAACGGACAGCACCTCCTGCAGTTGAGAGTCAGGTGCAAGCTACCTGCTGGCTAATTAAATACTAAACAGAAAATGGTAGCAGCACTAGATAGGCCATGACATATAAAATGAACGTATGAAAAGGTAAAAAAGCATATAGCTATGTAGACAAGTAGATAAAGTAAAAGCTCTTGGCGCATATAAATTATCATAAATATGTCGGGCCCATATATGTATATATAGAGGAGGACTGGCTTCCTCTGGGAATTTAGCACTCCTGTTCACACTGGTGCAGCTTCTGATCGGGTATGGTGTTCCCTTGATACAGGCCTGCCGGTTTGTGTAGGATGCAGGTCAGTGTTAGTATAGGAGCCATCTGATTGGAAGCCACCTTGACGGTTGGTGGATGGGCCCGAAATATTTATGATCATTTATATGCGCCAAGAGCTTCTACTTTATCTACTTGTCTACATAGCAGTATGCTTTTTTACCTTTTCATATGTTCATTTTATATGTTATGGCCTATCTAGTGCTGCTACCATTTTCTGTTTAGTATTTAATTAGCCAGCAGGTAGCTTGCACCTGACTCTCACCTGCAGGAGGTGCTGTCCGTTTTTTGTAATTGTGTATATATAGAGGAGGACAGGCTTCCTCTGGAAATTTAGCACTCCTGTTCACACTGGTGCAGCTTCTGATCGGGTATGGTGTTCCCTTGATACAGGCCTGCCGGTTTGTGTAGGATGCAGGTCAGTGTTAGTATAGGAGCCATCTGATTGGAAGCCACCTTGACGGTTGGTGGATGGGCCCGACATATTTATGATCATTTATATGCGCCAAGAGCTTCCACTTTATCTACTTGTCTACCATAGCAGTATGCTTTTTTACCTTTTCATATGTTCATTTTATATGTCATGGCCTATCTAGTGCTACTACCATTTTCTGTTTAGTATTTAATTAGCCAGCAGGTAGCTTGCACCTGACTCTCACCTGCAGGAGGTGCTGTCCGTTTTTTGTAATTGTGTATGTATATATATATATATATATATATATATACCAGGTAATGTGAGCGCCACTGCGTATGCTGGATTATTCGGTGTGCCAGAGGCTGTGGACTTTGATCCAAAAAATCCAAGACTAAATAACAAAAATAAAAAATTCCAAGGCACTCCGAGAAAATAGTATCAAGTGTTGTGTTCTTTAATCACCAAACAAAAACACGAGGTTTCAGTCCTCTCACTGGGACTTTTCTCAAGCAGTGATACAATACAAATGGTGTCTCAAACATATATATACACACCTCCTTGTAAAACAATTAATTGTGCTCATTAAGAATATTATACATGATTTAACATAAAAATTCAAATTCATACATCAAAAAACGTGATTATAGTGACATCATCCCTCCAGTGATACAAGTAGTGAATCCATTTATCATATAGTTCAAAATATACATATGTGAGCATAAATACAATATAACTCATTAATTGAAGTTTATCTTGTGCATCTGTGCATAATTCATAATCATTAAAAACATATGGGAATATAGAGACACTGAAACTAACCAGCATGGACATCCATATATCGGCGATCGTGGCGTGCTCTTTTCCTTATTGCGCATGCGTTGGACGCATCAGTATTACCTCATCCACATGTTCGCTTTGAATGGAACGCATATGACCTGCATGCGGTGGAACGCATATCGGGTCTATAGGGGGCAGACGAAGGAATCGACAACAAAAAAACCAGAAGCCAGAAAGCACAGAAGAAAAAGACCTCCAAACAGTGGTAAATATCTCATCTCATGTACTGTCTGATATACAAATCAAAATATTAGCTAAAGGTCTAAATTTTTGTCCTAACATACAGACGGACTGGTTACAATTAGAGATAGATCTTCATCAATTTTTCAGAAAGCTGAAGGTCTGGTTTTCTGCCCAACCCACAAGGTTGGAAGGGGGAAGATTAACTGAACTTCAATTTGTCCACCGGGATCATTCCCAGCTATAGAAGTGTTTTCTGATCTTGTGTTAAAAGATATCCAAATATTGAAACTGAGTGAACATAAACATTTTTCTCATCCGAATATGTCCGCTGATGAATGGGTTGCACTACAACAGCTTGTCCATGACCACAGCCTCACCATAAAACCAGCCGATAAAGGCGGTGCGGTTGTGGTCATGGACACACAAGCATATATACAGGAAGTCAAGAGACAATTAAATGATCACACAGTGTACAAAAGGTTACCATATGGTCCAAAATGGGAGATTGAACTAAAAATTAAGAATATATTAAATGAAGGTGTACAGGCAGGCCTTATAGATGATAAATTAAGAGAATTTTTAACTATACCACAACCTACAACCCCTATGCTATACCTATTACCGAAAATTCATAATGACTTATATAGTCCTCCAGGGAGGCCAATTGTATCAGGAAGGGGGTCCATATTGAGTAATATGTCTATTTTCTTAGACAAGATACTGAGATCATTTGCGACCTCAGCAAAATCTTACATACAGGATACTTCAGATTTTCTGACCAAGTTAAAAGATATTGTGATCCCTCCAGATTCTTTTTTGGTCTCTTTAGATATTACAAGTTTGTATACATCGATTAGACATGAGCTAGGGATAGAGGTAGTAAAAGGGCCACTGGCTGGATCCTCTTATTCTTTGGCGGCACAGGATTTCATAGTCACTCTTTTACACATGATTCAGACTAATAATTATTTTTTGTTTGGTGATGATTATTATTTGCAGCTACAAGGATCCGCGATGGGTTCTAATGTCGCACCAACATATGCAAATATGGTTGTCGCCTATTTGGAGGAATCATAAATCTATGTGTCCCACCACTTCAGACATGTACAGAGGTGGTGGAGATACATAGATGATATTTTCCTAATTTGGACAGTTACGGAAACCGAGCTTGCGGACTTTCTTGCATTCGTTAATACTATTGATGTTGGTATTAAATTTACTTTAGAATCCTCTCAGGATAAATTACATTTTCTTGATACACTGATTATTTTGAAAGATAATAATTTATATACTGATATATATGTTAAACCAACAGATAAAAACACAACCCTACGATTCAACAGTGCACACCCGAGGGCAATGATTAAATATTTGCCATTGAGCCAATTCCTCAGAGCAAAACGGATAGTTAGTGACCCTATACAGTTGGATAGAGTCACAGAAAACATGGCTCAGGCATTCAAGTCATGGGGTTTTCCTAGAAGCATCTTAGAGACACACCGGATGAAAGTACAACAACTGGATAGAACTATTGGCAAAAAGCAGAAGAAATAAGAAAGAAATAGCTGAGAGAATCCCGTTAGTAACTACATATACGGAGAACAGTAATGGTATAAGAGATATTATACACAGACATTGGTCCATATTAAGAAGCACTTATGGCAATATCAAGGAATTTTCTAGTTTGCCACTCATGTCGTATCGCAGACCATCTAATTTAAGAGATAAATTAGTGTGTTCAGACATAGGCCCCCAAAAAACACTAAAACAGTCTTTCATTTATCCACAAAAAAAGGGATCTTTTCCTTGTCTTAACTGCATAAACTGCAAGTATATGTGTAAAGGCAGTGAGTTTGTACATCCAATGACCCGTGAACAGTATAAGATTTTCCTGACGTGCTCGTCAACTTTTGTAATATATGTATTATGGTGCCCGTGTTCTCTAGTGTATGTGGGGGAGACATCATTAGATTTCAAGACACGGTTGAATCAACACCAGTATTCTATACGTAAAAAACATATGGATTTGCTGGTGTCAAAACATTTTTCGGATCTTGGGCATCGAGAACAAGATTTGAAATGTTTGAAATGATTATCGACCATGTCCCATTGTCCCGAAAAGGTGGTAACCGTATTTTGCAGCTTAAAAAACGTGAAATATTATGGATCACTAGATTAAAAACATTGAAACCGTAGGGCCTCAATGTGGATTACAAACCCTGGATATTTTTGTGATTCCCATGGCATTTTTATAGGGTTAGCCATAGAGCATTATTGTGAAGGATGGTGTTTCTCTGATATAGAGATATTGATTGTATTTCTTTTGTCTCGGCAGATGAGAAGGTAATATTGGACATAATGGATGCAGGCAGGCCGAAACAGCTAGTAGTGGTAGGGTATTCCATAATCAGGAAGACGGATAGAATAATTTGTCGCCAAGACCGCCTCAACCGAATGGTTTGCTGTCTCTCTGGTGCCAGGGTTCGGCATGTGGTGGAACGGGTGGACAAATTACTGGGAGGGGCTGGGGATGACCCAGTTGTTATGGTCCATGTGGGAACCAACGACAGAATAAATGGTAGGTGGAGGTCTGTTAAGAATAATTATAGAGAACTAGGAGCCAAGCTGAAGGGATGGACCTCCAGTTGAATGCATGGCTCAAGTCTTGGTGTAAGGGAGAAGGGTTCCGGTTCTTAGAGCACTGGGCTGATTTTTCATTGGGGTACAAATTGTATTCTGTGGATAAATTGCACCTGAATGGAAGAGGGGCTGCTGTGCTGGGGGAGAGAATCCTAAAGGGGGTGGCTGAGTTTTTAAACTAGAGATGTTAGGGGGAGGACAAGCAGAAAATAAAGCAAAGCATGCAGTGGTAGATAAGTTAGAGAGTGGTCAGAACAGAGTGGTGGGTGGAGAAGTGTACCATGGGGGGAGGATAACAGCAGTGGATAAGGAGATCCACGTGTTACAAATCAGCAGAAAAAAACATGTCTAGTCAGAAAACATCACTAAATTACATTTCTAAACCTAAATGTACAAAAACACATGGTAATTTAAAGTGTATGTTCACAAATGCCAGAAGTCTAGCAGGCAAAATGGCTGAGCTTGAGATCATGGTACTGGAGGAGGAAATTGATATAGTTGGAGTTGCTGAGACATGGCTGGACTCTTCGCATGACTGGGCTGTCAATCTCCAGGGTTATACTCTGTTTCGGAGGGATAGGGAGAATAGGAAAGGAGGAGGAGTATGTCTGTATGACAGAAGTAGTATAAAATCGAGTATGAAGGAGATAATAGTGGGTGAGGATTGTGTGAATGCAGAATCTGTGTGGGTGGAAATACAAGGGGAGACTAACAATGAAAGAATTATTTTTGGTGTAATTTATAGACCCCCAAACATCACTGAGGAGATGGAGGATCAGCTGCATAGACAAATAGAGCGGGCTGCCCAGGCGGGTACAGTAGTGATAATGGGAGATTTTAACTTCCCTGGTATTGAAATTTTCTTAACTTATTGCAGGATAATTTTTGTGGGCCAGTTTGTAGAAGAACCAACAAGAAGTGATGCACTGTTGGATCTGGTTATATCTAACAATGCAGAGATAGTTGAGGATGTAATTGTTCGGGAAAACCTTGGTAATAGTGACCACAATATAGTTATTTTTATCCTAAAGTGTAGAAAGCATAAACATGCTGGGAGATCAAAAACATTTAATTTTAAAAAGGCCAATTTCCCAGGGCACTCCAGGACATAGACTGGGAGCAGCTGTTGTCAAGTAGTGACACAGATAATAAATGGGAGACCTTCAAATCTACACTGGTTAACTATACTGCAGAATTTATTCCTAGGGGGAACAAATACAAACGCTTAAAATTAAACCCTGCGTGGCTTAATGCGGATGTTAAAAGGGCAATACATGAAAAACAAAGGGCATTTAAAATATACAAATCAGAGGGGTCTGCCATAGCCTTTAATAACTACAAAAGGGTTAATAAAGATTGTAAAAGGTCTTTTTTCATGTAGCTTTTTCCTGCAGTATTAATGTAGTTTTCCCTGCTCCGATGCTGTATAAAGTAGCTTATATTTATTTCAAGTTTGTTATTGTATTATGAAGCACTAGGTTCACGGCACAGATTTCTATCAGTATAACTATAGACCCGATATGCGTTCCACCGCATGCGGGTCATATGCGTTCCATTCAAAGCGAACATGTGGATGAGGTAATACTGATGCACCCACGCATGTGCAATAAGGAAAATAGCACGCCACGATCGCCGATATATGGATGTCCATGCTGGTTAGTTTCAGTGTCTCTATATTCCCATATGTTTTTAATGATTATGAATTATGCACAGATGCACAAGATGAACTTCAATTAATGAGTTATATTGTATTTATGCTCACATATGTATATTTTGAACTATATGATAAATGGATTCACTACTTGTATCACTGGAGGGATGATGTCACTATAATCATGTTTTTTGATGTATGAATTTGAATTTTTATGTTAAATCATGTAAAATATTCTTAATGAGCACAATTAATTATTTTACAAGGAGGTGTGTATATATATATATATATATATATATATATATATATGTTCGAGACACCATTTGTATTGTATCACTGCTTGAGAAAAGTCCCAGTGAGAGGACTCAAACGTCGCGTTTTTGTTTGGTGATTAAAGAACACAACACTCGATACTATTTTCTGGGAGTGCCTTGGAATTTTTAATATATATATATATATATATATATATATATATATATATATTTTATATATGGATTAGCGAACTTTTGAAAAAGTTCGGTTCGGTTCGCTTCGGCGAACTTTCTTGAAGTTCGGGGATACGTAAACCGAACCTAAAACGAACCTATAGAACGAATATACGCATATTTGAGAATCTACACTAATACGTACGCTAATGCGAACATTCCGCCGCACAAATAACGAACATGTACATCTAGCGTTGTCAAAGGTACGCTACTTAACTGAATATGTACGCATTTGATGTGCGTTTTTATTTTTAACCAGATTCGTCTTAAAATTCTTAAACGAATTGGTTCGTTACGGTTCTGTTCGCTCGTCCGAACGAACGTTCGGACGAACGAAAATAATAACCCATCTCGGCCATTCTCCTCCCAAAAGGGTGTTTTGACACGAGGGTCACACCAGGATACAAGGATTGTAGAAGTAATAAATAATCCTTGTATCCGGTCATATTCTGTAAAACGGTACAGTTTTGATGTGCCGTTTTTATTTTAACCAGATTCGTCTTAAAAGTTCTTAACGAATCTGGTTCGTTACGTTCTGTTCGCTCGTCCGAACGAACGTTCGGACGAAACGAAAATTAACCCATCTCGGCCATTCTCCTCCCAAAAGGGTGGTTTGACACGAGGGTCACACCAGGATACAAGGGATTGTAGGAGTAATAAATAATCCCTTGTATCCTGGTCTATTCTGTGGAAAAGTAAACTTTATTTACGCAACCTGATTCATACGAACTTGACGAAAGTTCGGTTCGGGGACGAACCGAACGTCGGTAAAGTTCGTAACGAATCTGGTTCGTTACGGTTCGGTTCGCTCATCCCTAATTTTATACATACACCAGTGGAACCAGTGACCCAACCTAATAACACACTGAGCTATTAGGGGAATGTGAGAACAGTTTGTACATAAGTATACTATTCGTATTATATAAACTCGTGGCCCTCCAATATATAATTATATGCCGGAAAAACTGTCGTTAATCCTACAAGGTTGATGCTAGAAACATTGTATCCTTTTTGCTCATCGTTGTGTGTGTGTGTGTATAATATATATATATATATATATTATATATATATATATATATATACAGATGAGCGAATCATTCAAAAAATTATTCGCCAAACTTTTCCAAAGATTCGTATATTCGACGAATAGATTTGTTGTATTTGCGTACAAAATATACGTTATTATGTGCTATTAGCGAACATTCGCTCACTAATAACGAACGTTCATTTAAAAAATGTACGCAACTTCTTAGAAGACATGAGCGTACAAATAGCTTATGAATCCTCAGCGTACTATTGTCTACGCGATTACGTAATACGCAGGCACGTACGATGAGAGGCCGTGGCGTGCACTCCTCAGAGGCAGAGCGAATATTCGAAAATGGCATCCAGACGGTCCTCATCATTTAGCTCTGCTGCACAGCTGAAATACATCCGGCTGATGGAGCGCCAGGATTACGATTTACGATGGCACACACCGTAACTCGAACCAGCATAAAAAGAAGGTGATCCAGCAGGTGATCTGAGGCTTGCACCATCGTTTCGACACCTTGCGGACCCCGGGCCAGATCCAGGATAAATGGTCAGATCTGAAATCGCCCTCAGAGGCAGTATGTATATTTGAGGTAGAACAAGTAAGGTGCTGTTTATCCTGCTAAGTGCATAGTATAACCATTTACCATACAATAAAGTGAATATGAGGACTCATTGTGGTACCTGTAAAGAAATACACACAATGGGCAACATACTTGAAAACGTTGCTGAAAGGTAAAAACATTAGTGCAAACAATCCAGTGCAAACAATATAGTTCAAATACATTATAGGTATAATGAAAAAAAATTTAAATATCACCTACCTAGTATGCTTACGGACATGTTTAAGTCTCTTTTCCTCTGACGCTTGTCATAGAACTGGAACAGAGTCCAAACTCAGTTGCAAATTGTAATCCAAATGGGTAAACAAATAGCAGCAAAGGTTCCTTAAAAACCCTCTTTCAAGGGGCTCCCCAATAACCTGAAAAGGGGGAAAAAGGGATGAGGCGCACATATGCGCAACTTGGTTAAAACTTTTTTTTTTTATGGGGGAAGACCTGACAATCCATGTCCATCTGGGTGAGGACAAACACAGGGAAACAAAAATAAAAACACACGCCAACTAGCTCACCCTTCAGGTTAAGTCCACGTTGTGGCTCCCATAAAAGCTGCAGGATCCGATTCCTTACTTAAGGGCCAGCAGGTCCTCTTCACTGCTGCTGGAGCTAAAAGACATGAGAGGGCACTGCTGCCTCATGAAAGCGACACTGGCTGCGGCAGCAGACCCCCACTGACCTCTCAGGCATGGTCTTGGTAGTGACCAGGCGGTCACACTGGCAAGGGCCGTGGCAACTTGGGCCTTGCCCATTACCTTGTAGTGGCCAGATCCTCCCACTGGCATACAAAGTGACAGAATCTCTGGCTGTAAGGGCTCTGGTAACGGTCTTCCGCGAGCGGCAGACTGTGCGGCTTGCACCTGCCATGGCAGTTGGTATTGTACCACCGATGGCTGGTACACAAAACTGTTGGTGGTCATCTGTCCCACATGAAGGATCAGCGGCGGTTGCAAATCTGGTATCAGCGGTTCCACCTGAGCTTGTAATTTCTCCTCAGATTGCAGAGTCCCATCATTGGTCTCATGGGAACACCAAGCCTCTTCTGCAGCCTGGGCCTCCTCAGTCCAGTCTTCCAGGGGCGCTGCAGGAGTAGCTGGTCGCTTAAGGAGTTTCACCCCAGTAGCAAAGGGGCCTTGGAGGCTCTTCATGGGGGTATACTCCACGTAATCCTCTGCGTGGAGATTGTGGCGGACGGGCGGAAGATAAGGCCGCTTTACAGAACGCAGATTACGTATAATTCTTCCGCCATCTCCTCATCGCCGATAAAACCTACTCCCCGTTCCACACTGAACCAAATAACGGTACCCCTTTGGCGCTCCAGCTTGGGGTCACCGGACCGTGGGTGCTCCAAAACCTGCACAACCCACTCCTCTACCAACTTTTTGTATTCCCAGAGGGTCAGGGCATTCCGGGTGACTGCCTCGAGGACCATTGAATTTTTCCGAAGTGAGTAGTCCTTCTGCGGCGCAGCGGGAAGTCCTGCCGCCTCCGCCGTGTCAGTCAGCGGAGTGAACACCTCAGCGGGCACCTCAACCGACTTCTTCTTCTTAGGCTGCTGGACATATTGAGAGATGTAAATCTCCTCCGGTTCCTTCTCCTCATAGGGGTCGGTGCCCCACACCATGCCTCCCCAGTCAGGGCCTCGCTGTGTTGCCATCTTAATTTCCTGAGTTGCCTAGTCTTCCTCGTGCGCTGGAGAAGGGGGCAGAACTATCAGGGAGGAGTCTGAAACGCTAATGAATTGAATTCATACGCAACAGCGTATAGAGTAACTTATACGTAGCAATAGCGTATAATTTATAGGACAAACTACGTAGCGAATGCTTTTAAAGCCGAAGCGAATCACCTAATATTTGGATTTGCTTCGCAGCTAAAAATTTCCAAGATTCGATACGAATCAACGAATCGACGACTCGATTTGCTCATCTCTAAAATATATATATATATATATATATATATATATATATATATATATATATATATATCTTTCTTTAATAAAAAATACTTATATTAAGTTTGTAAAATATTTGCATAATATTATAATATTTTAGATGTTGAAATCTGTATCTATATTTTCTATTTTGCCTGCCATTAGGAAATTAAAATTGCTATCTGGATAATGTAAAGAGAACCTCATATGCCTTTCAATATTAGGTTTCTGCAAGGTCAGAATTGACATTACTGTGATCTAGGTCTTATATTTTCAGCAAACTCATTATAATCTGTATGCAATTTTATCTGAGGCTATAATGTATATTGAATTGTGCTGAGCTTTCAGTATGCAGAGCAAATTTTATATCATACAGAAATACCTTCACTAGCTCTTGAGGCCTTTTTACTGTAACATTATTGCAACAGCAGGTGCATAACAAAGGGCAATAATAATATTGAAAAAGGAAAAACAATGACTTCAGGGACATATTGAGAATAAAATATTTTGGACAGAAAATTGCATATCAATAAAAGGAGATTTGAAATATGTCAATCATTGCCTGGCAGAATGAGTAATGCAATATTCTACAAAAAGATTGTGGCAAGACAATATAGGGGACATCTTTATACATTCAAATATGTAATTCAACTTTAAGAATCTTGTGCTTAGTTTTCAGAAATGTCCTTTATTTCACTATGTCATTCCTATGATTAATGTCACTTTTATCAGTGTGTCACAATTAATTATTTAAAACTGATTTGGGCTAAAACTGAATGAATAATAACTATTAAGTAGTGACCATAATCCCAAACAGCATATCACGGAAGTCTATATTTTATTTTAAAAAAAAAAGCAAAACACCATATAGGCTAAAAGAAGACAACAGGAAAAACTAGCACCGTGGCCAAGATTTACTAGTGTGTATGCACACAAAATATGGGTAAAAAAAAAGTGTCACAAAATATAACAAATTTGGTTTCTATACTTTTTTTCTAAATGTTTGAAAATGGGGCTGGCTTAGCAGAAAGTGCACAGAGCTTCACAGGAAAGGAGCAGAGCCTAAGATGTCCTATTATGTGCCAACATTTTCATAGTAAGCCAACCATGGAGTCATATAGAGTCAGTGATACAATCTATTTCCATTTATCATCCAGCCTGAGCCATTGTGTTGACCTAGGCAATCTGTTTAAACTTATTCCATCTATAGGCTTAGTAAATCTGGAACAATTTTTTGTCTAGTGCAAGTGGCCCAGAGGAGGTGCACTTAGCACTGTGTGTTGATTTTTTCTCTACAGTGCTTTCTACAGTCTGTCATCATACATTTGAAGTATTTTCTGAAGTACTAGCACTGAAGTCAGTAGTACTGAAGATAAGGACTCCAGAGCATTATTTTTCTATTTTTAAAATGTCCCCCACTCCCATCCTGTCTGCTCAACGTTGTCCTGAAATACACTCATGAGTCATTTCCATTCTCTGTGTGAACTCAGCAGTCTGGACTTGGTATTTCAGCACAGCTTTGAAAGCTAACAGCATGGGAAGTATGCAAATAATAATTAAAAAGAAAACAATTTAGAGTCCTTATCTTCAGTGCTACTCATGTAATACTACAGATAATTTTCTACATTTTTGGTCACAGATTGCCTTTTAGTTAGCTTCAGGCCTCATGTACTCACCAAAGCCATATGATGCTATGACTGTAAGGTGAGACACCCTCTGTTGACATAATGTTTTTCATAACATGTATTCTCAAAATCCATTAAACAAATGGATCAAATAACACCATTTAGGTTAGCCAATTAGCTAAACATATTTTAAAGTATGATCATAAAAAATATATATATGCAACTTTTGCTTTTTTAAAATCTGTCTCCACAGCAAGGAAGTTTTCTTTTATTATTCTACTTACATTGAAGTACACTGGTCCAATTCTCTTAAAGAACATTGTAAATAATACTACTTCTACTACTAATAATAATAATAATAATAATAATGCTACAATCATGTGCTGGAGATGTGGATTCTTTAAGTTGTAATCTGTTTGATTCTTGCTAAACTGGGGTGTAGAGTCTAAGGTCCTGGTCTTCACCTACTGCAAGTAGTTATACATTTTTCTACAGGAAGATCCCAGTATAGTCCCCAGAATGGTCGTTGTTTGGTGGCAGTAGCACCGACACAGTAGCAGCATGGATAGGAATTGAGCCAAGAGTTTTTATCAGGAGAGTGGTCAGGGAGCAACGGGTTAAACAATGAGACAAAAGCATACTCAGAATGAAAGTGAAGAAACAGCCAAATGTAGAACAACATATACTAAATAACTCTACGTGGGCAAAAAAAGTCCAAGTTCAAGATCAACGATCAAGCAGTAGAAAATCCTAACACTAGAAAATCCTTTTTTCATGAATTGATTATTATGGTTTAGGTGATCAGCATGTAGAGTGCATTTGGCCACATGCATAGAAATGGTCATGCAGTATTATCGTGTTTGGTCTACTTTTCCATGCTACACATACTTGTATAAGATCACTGTCAATCATGCAACAAAATTCATTTGCAGACGAGGCAATTTAAAAAAAAAAAAAAAGATGTACCGTAGCTTTTAGGACAAGACGGCAAGCAAAACAATTGGAAAAAATCATGATGTGCTGCTTTTCAGCTTAAAGTATGACCAATTTCATAGTATAATCATGTTTTGAGTTTATTATTAGGCCTTATTCATATGAACGTATTGAAATACTGAAAAAATAGAGGGCTAAATAATAGCACTGAACATAAGTATGTTTTATTGTGTCATATTGATTTTTATGACTTTGTGTTGTGTTATTGTTTTGTTAGCTGCTTTGTCTCTCAAATAGTAGACAGAAGTAGACATCAAAATCAAAGGCTGTATATTTTTCAAGGTCCATTGACTTCTAATAAAAAAAAACACAAGACTAATATCAACAGAAACAGATCACTGATGGAAGAGCTATCTTTCTTCTAAAATATAATGTTTCTAAAACCAAAAAGGTTGTGCAATACGGTGCACATTATACAACATGTTTGCGCTATGGAATTAGGTTAAAATATATTCTGGGTTTATTTTTAAACTATTTGCTTGTTGCCTTATTGCACTTGGTTCCTGGGTTTGAATCTGATAACATCTGCATGGATTTTGCATGTTCTTCTCGTGGTTGAGTGGGTGTTCTCCCACACTCCAAAAACAGACTGATATGGTAATTTGGCTTTGTAGATAATTGAAACTAGAAGGAAAGTTAGATTGTGACCTCTTCTCTACAGGGACTGTTGTGAGCGATCACAATCTTAGCATAGCAGTGCAGAATAGGTTGGTGCTATATAAATTGTGATAAAATAGTATACATTATCAGTGGATTATAGTGCGACCTCTCACAAGAAGCTCAGTAATTCTTGTGAGAATGTGTAATGTACAGTAGCTTCAATAACTATAATAACTAAAAAAATGTTTTCGTAAGGAAAAGGTCATTTATTTCAGAAAATATACTAGTTTACATGTAAAGTAAGGAGATTAGCTGCTAGCTGAAATGCATAATATAGCGAAATATTGACTGTAATTAGTTGCCTAGATCAATTAAGATCTTAAGGAGCGGCTAATTCTAAAGGGACTATTATAAATAGACTTTTTAATGAATGATATGCCATATTACAATTCTATACTCATTTTCCTTCTAATTAAATGAATTACATACTGGTGTGCATGTTGCAAAATATTGCAAAGGCCAACAACAATAATCAGAGGCTCTAATAACCTTTAAAATCAGCACTATATAGCAGGCAGGCAATATATTAAGGAATTAATGAGAATATTATATGAGATATACAAAATAGGAAAAAAATGTTCTGTAGCTGCATGGAAATAATGTCTGGTTCCTGTGCTAATTACTTTCTTATTTTTCGTAGCAGTTGCAATATTCTACAACATAAACGTAATGCATTTTAAACATGATTTTATGGCATATTTTAAGGCACTGAGACCTTGATCTCAAGTCAGAAATATTTTTAATAGGCAATGTGCCTTCATTTATTTATGTACCAAATTCTCTAGTACAGAATCAGAAATTACATTTCTGTAATAGAACAAAAGAAGAAAGATGTAAGGCAAATACATTGCATGCATTATAACTAGGGATGAGCGAATCGACTTTGGATGCTTCATTCGAAGTCAATTCGCATAAAACTTCATTTTAATACTGTACGCTGGTACTTTGGAACCGAACCCGAGTTCTGTATCAAGAATTTTTACAGTAAAAATTAATTCACGATGTTATTATACGAAGTCTCGCGAGACTTCATGGAGTAATAACTTTGGCTCTTTGGCATTGGAGCCAATGCATTCTAATATTGTACGGAGCTCCTGCCTCGTGCAGTATTAAAACAAAGTTTTATGTGAATCAACATCAGATAAGGCATCCGAAGTTGATTCGCTCATTCCTAATTATAATATGTCACATTTGTTTGTCAGGGACAAACTGTTTGGAAATCCATGTGTCTGAGTGCACATGAAGACAGCCACCAAGTCAAATAAATTAGACCATTCAAGAGTTTTAAAGATTCGGGTAAAAATGAAAAATAATTATTATTATATCTCTGTTCCCCATCACTATAGGTCCCATGCTGCTAAGGCCCCAACTTCTCACTACTTCCTGCTCCTGACTCAACAATGCCTGCTCAGCCAATCACTGCCTGAAGTGGTGCCCTACCTCAGCCATTGATTGGCTAAGCTGATCACCCCCACACTATTTTATGTGTGTGAAGCCAGGAGCAGTTAGCGTAGAAGAGCATGGTATGGAGTAGCCTCAAAATGGCAGTGATGACTCACCTCAGCCAATGGGATCAAATTATTTTTTGTGTGTCAAACCAGAAACAATAAGTGAAGAAGAGCAGAGACTATTACGCCTCTCACACATGCAAGTTTTCCATCAGGGTGCGATGTGTGAAGCAAAAGCATATCATCTGAATGGAATCCTGACACATTCATTTCAATGGCTCTGTACACATTAGAGTTGTTTTTCATGCATCATTTCTGTATTCAGGAAAAATTGCAGCATGTTCTATATTCTGTGTTTTTCATGTAGCTCTGGTTCCATAGAAGTGAATAGGGCTTCATTTTTTTTCCTGAACAGAACAGAATCCATAATGTTCATGTTAAAGGGGCCTAACAGTGTGAGAATAACAGAAGTGGTTTGCTTCAGCTAGTGATTGGCTGAGTAGGCAGTCCAATTAACTACTTTTCTGTTGAGTTAAGAACGGGAAGTAGAATTTGGAGCATCTTTTTTTATTATTTTTAATCTATTTTACCTTAAAAAAAAATAAAACATCTCCATGGAAAACCTCTTTAATAGTAGTAGGAGTAGATACTGTTCAAATACAATATGCTAGCTCAAATGTGACATAAGGGCAAAAGAAACAAAAAATAAATTAAGGCAGATAGCAGACTCCATTAATTGTAATTCATTATGTTCCTTCAGACATCAATACAGTCTAAAGTATGGATGCATATTTTTAGACAAAATGGACTTCTCTGGGACTTCTGTGGGGAGAATATGGTTCTCTATTGAAAAGAGAAAATAAGAGATTATGGATCGATATACCCTTCTTTCCTATCTGTCTTATATAATCGTTTTCCCTATTTCATTATTTTCTTTATTTCACTTTAGTTTCTATGAGCTGTCTAGCCTAAAGTTGGTCATACCCTTTATATAGCTGGTAAACATTCATTTGGCAGACAGCTATCTCTTGTACCCTCCATCCCATCCCCCCATACACTTGCAAACTTGGCTTAGTCAACCAATGTATGTGTTCTGATGGAGAGAGGTGAGTAAACTGCTATCAGACACCTCTGGTGGCCTCTCCTGAGACAAACACTTTAAATTCTTAAAAACAACAACCTAATCATCATCTTCCCCCAACATCTGCCAAAGGTAGAAAGTCAGGACACTTCTATATCCAAATGAAATGACTGGGTAAATCTAATATGCATGGCCACCATAACTCTGCTAACGATCTGAATGATCTGTAATTAATTACCATATCCCTCTACTATTTGAAAAAACACTAAGTTTATACTTTTACCATTAGATGCAGCTCACTTCTGAGTTACCTTCTATTTGCTATATTATGTATGCCTTTTCGCTGCTGTTCATTTATTCGTGTTGCAGTCCAATATTTTCTTATAACTATGAATGTTTGCTTCTATATACCATGTAATTTGCTTTCTTCCTACTGGAAGGTGGTTACTTTTATCTCTATGGTTTAAGCCATGAGTGTAAGTTTTCTGTGTGTAACAGTATTATACACTATCAGTGCAATTTCTCTTTAATTGTACATAATGGAAAATATCCTGTGTTAGAAAATTATTCTGTTATCAGGATTTTCAGTGGGCTATACTTGTATGCAGTTAGCGGTGCTGGATTTAATAACATGATTTACTTTTCTTTTAATCATCATGTATGAATGCTTCACCTCCTTCATCTTTATATACAATATTTTCGCAGAGTGCTATTATTTTGTCCTCTGACCCAAGAACTTCCATTACCTAAAGTTCTATACAGTTTTATTTTCACAGTTTGTGATCACCTGCTTTTTTTTTTTATTAAAAGGTACAGTTGTAACTGTATGTTTTCTGCAGCCAAGGGCACATGGTTGAGAAGTGAACAACCTTCAAATTCAAGCTATTTCTGGATCATGCCACATGGAAAATCTTATAGAGAAATACAGTAATGTAATATATATATATATATATATATATATATATATATATATATATATATATATATTATCCATCCATGAGAGCCCTACCTGCTTTTGATTAATATACAAAAATAAATACAATTTCAAAGCACAGTGTTGTAGCTTAATACTGTGCATTGTAATGTTTAGTGTCATGACAAATTATCCTTATTAGCTATTATCTTTTATTACATTATATATTTTCTAATTAGCGTGTGAAATGAGATGAATATATCATTATTCTGCAATTAGTTACATTCCAAATATAAAAAAAATACAAACAGAACATGACATTTTGAACATTTGTTTTCAATAAATGGCAGTAACATATAGATTTCTAAATACTCCTGTTGGAATAAGTTCTGAAACTATGTATAAAGGTCATTAATTTGAGTAATAGAATGTTTGACCATGTTAGTCATCCATAAAAAACAGGAAAAGTTATCTGATATTTTATCTTCTAAGTGATTGAAGATATAATTTTTTGAGACATCTGTTATATTTCAAAATGACATCTTTTTTTCTCAGGTGATATAAATTATGAGCTTGCATGTGTATGTGCCGATGGACATTCATCAGACACAGTTTCACAATGACTCATAATATAATACATGCTTAATGCTTAATACACTAAATTGGGGCTAGTTCATTCACAAAAATGGGATGACCTAATAACTATGTAAAAAATGCCACAGCACTCATAACACTTTTTTAAGTATTCTAAAGAATGGAGAGTTCGGATCAATAGGAAATATTACTCTGCCAAGGTTTATCGGAGGAGAATATATTGCAGTCTGGTTTCAGTTTTTTTCTGGTTCTTTTTGCATTATGTGAATTGTCTCTCTGTTGTTTTGACTATGTTGTCTAAAGATTGTTTTCAGTCATTGGTATTAATTTTTTCAGGAATGCTTTTACTTGGATTGTACTCTCCAGCTCTCTTTATACACTTTGTACAGTCTTTACTAGAATATTGTATTGTATTAAGACTTAAAGGGGTTCTCCGGGTAAACACTATTTTATGTCACTTTAAACTAACCTGTGGAAAGAAGCACTTCAGTCATATACTCACCCTTCTCCACCCTGCTGCTTTCTGGCTCCAGACTTTGGTCACGTGACTCCACTTCACCAGGTTTCTCTTCTTCCGGCCAGTTCTCATCTTCTTCTCTTCCTGCTGCTGCTGCAGTAGACGGAACGTCATCCCCTGGGGATGTGGAGACTTGTACTCCTGACGCATGCTCACTGCGATCATAGCACTGAGCCAGTGTCAGGGCCTCTGCAGTGACCTGAGTGTCTGAGCAGACAGCTCAGTTCACTGCTTGTAAAGTGCAGATGCCTGGGAGTCCCTGCTGTACTCCATATGGCTGGGTTTATGAACTGCCTGTCAAGATGAATTTAAAAACACAGAGGTGTCTGTAAGCACAATGAAAGTGCTTAGGGACTGCCCTGTGTGTTATTTTTATATTGGTAATAATAAATAAAAATAAAATTCCTAAAAGGGGTTTTTGACCCACAACCTCCTACTTCAAAAGCCAATGCTATACCCACTGAGCTATGGAGCACAATTATAAATGGGTTGACTAATTCTTTGACTAATTGCAGAAGTATCTATCTAATCTGTCTAATCTGTCTTCATATTTAGTAATGACAAAAAGTTTTAGCACATAATAATGACTTAAAAGCTTTATTTGCATCACGTTCATTTCTGTCATTTGTACATATGTGTATATCATACACAGAAACAGTCTATTGAGGTTTTTAAACAAAAAAGATAAGGGTCTTTTAAGAGCAGAACTATATAGCTCAGTGGTTAGAGGAGTGGTTTTTCATCTAGTTGGCTATGGGTTCACGTCCTCATTTATTTTGTATCATATATTTAAAAAATGAAAATGTGACACAAAATAGTCCCTATTAACGTCACCTTTATGGGGGCACTCTGGATATCACTGTTATTATGGCTTGTGGATGTCACTGTTACGGGGGATCTGTGGATGATACTGTTACGGGGGATCTGTGGATGACACTGTTACGGGGGATCTTTGGATGACACTGTTATGGGGATATGTGGATGACACTGTTACGGGGGATCTGTGGATGACACTGTTACGGGGGATCTGTGGATGACAACGTTACGGGGGATCTGTGGATGACACTGCTACGGGGGATCTGTGGATGACACTGTAACGGGGATCTATGGATGACACTTTATGGGGGATCTGTGGATGACACTGTTATGGGGGATCTGTGGATGGCACTGTTATGGGGGATCTGTGGATGACACTGTTACGGGGGATCTGTGGATGACACTGTTATGGGGGATCTGTGGATTACACTGCTACGGGGGATCTGTGGATGACACTGTTACGGGGGATCTGTGGATGACAATGTTATGGGGGATCTGTGGATGACACTGTTACGGGGATCTGTGGATGACACTGTTACGGAGGATCTGTGGATTACACTGTTATGGGGGATCTGTGGGTGACACTGTTATGGGGGATCTGTGGATGTCCCTGTTATGGGGGCACTGTGGATATCACTGTTATGGGGGCTCAGTATGAGTGATAAGGCTTATGCAAATGACCGTGATCAGCCCAGGAATCCATGTCCCGGTCATTGTGTCGGCCACCTTTTCCAGGCTGACTGTCTATATCTGACTGTTGGGGCAGTTGTTGTGTACTACCCCCCTATCAGAGATTGGCCTTATCATACATTACATTATCATACAGCCAGTTCGGATCAGGAGAATGCGGTTGGCCTTGGGCGTCCTGCACACGGACTGTGTTCCCTGGTCTGCAAGTCGTGGATTTGCTAAATAAGGATACTGTATGTCTGTGATCCTGATTTTTTTTCAGAGCCATTGACTTCTATGGGTTTGAGGTCTGCATTTTGAGGACCAGAATAGGACATGTTCTACCTTTTGCAGAAATGACATACGGATGTGTAAAGCACACGGGTAACGTCCATGTGTTTTTCACATCTGTGTGTGCTAAAGGTAGAACATGTCCTATTCTGGTCCTCAAAATGCAGACCTCAAACCCATAGAAGTCAATGGCTCTGAAAAAATGAAGACCAGAGACATACGGTATCCTTATTTAGCGGATCCACGACAAAACGGATATAGTCGTGTCCATGAGGCTTTACATTTTCACATTTAGCAGGCAGTATCATACAAGATAGGATTAGATACATACTTCAGCAGGCAGTATCACATAGGATAGGATTAGATACACAGTTTAGTAGGCAGGATCATCCATGAGAATCCTTGATACAGGAACAGTAGACTGTATCGCACATGAAAGATTTAGATACAGAGGCACAGTAGACAATATCTGACAAGATAAGCTTAGATACACAGGACACCAGACAGTGTCATACAAGATGGGATTAGATACACATCTCAGCAGGCTGTATCAGACACAAGAGCCTATGTATCAGGATTAGCAAAATTGCACATGATACGATTAGATACACATGTGATTGGATACGCTTGCAGATTCAACCTGTTTATTACTCTCTGGGATAATGAGGGAAGAGCCAGTGGACGGTCAGTGATGGGATTAGATACATAGCTCAGCGGACAGTATCACACAGGATAGGATTAGATATACATGTGAGGGTAGAGCCTCTGGATGGTCAGTGATGGGATTTAGACACTGAGAAGTAGACTCATCTGGGTGTAGTGCAGGGATCAGCAACCTCTGTCACTCCAGCTGTCGTGAAGCTACAACTCCCAGCATGCATACCTACTCTGCCATTCTCTGAACTCCCATAGAAATGAATGCAGCATGCTGGGACTTGTAGTTCCACAGCAGCTGGAGTGCCAAGGGTTACTGATCACTGGTGTAGTGACATGGACACAGTTATAGAGGAAGTATCTCCTGCAGACAGAGCAGTGTGGGGGGCGTGTCCAGCCTGTGACTCATCTCTGTGCAATGCAGCCAGGCTTGTGTATCAATAAAGTTATGTATTCAACAAACAGGAAGGTAAGAAAGTAAACAGATCTGCCAGGATAATGTGATGTCTTCCAGGGGAGAAGGAAAGCTCAGACATGAAAAACAGGTATATGTATGGATGATGGGGGCATATGTATGGATGATGAGGGGTGTTAGGAGCACAGAAAAATAATTTTGATTTTGGGATCGGACAACCGCTTAAAGAAAACAATATTTTTAAAACTACACCAAATTTCTTATGTTAAAATATCCTAAAAAAAAAGTTCAGTGTTCAATTTGACATATTGTTGAAGCAGGACTTAGGCGACGGGTATTGTAGACACACAGAGACCAAAATTACTTTTTTTTACAGTCTTACAGTATTTGTGTTCAGGATATTTTCTATATATTTTATTTAGTTAAGGACAAGTCTGAGAAAGACATCTGAGTTCGCTTTTATCCAATATATCAGGCATATGTGAACAGCCATTTGGGCATCCTGGTTTAAAGTTACCCAAAGGCAAGATTTTAAAAGATTTTTCCCTGTCCTATATTCAGCTTCTGCATGTAACATCATTTACTGATGAACTAGAAAAAAATTCACCATTAAAACTTTACATCTCACAGGAATTTATATTAATAAAAAAAATATTCTAGTACAACCAATTTGTAGACCTTATTAACAGAGATTAGGTTGCCTAAAACATGGGTGTCTACTAAGCCTTGAGCAGTATAACATTGCAGCCACTGATTGATTCTTCTGTAATGGCAAATAGACATTAATATAAACTGCATCATTTAAAACCCTACATTTACGTCACTAGAGAATATTGGTAGTAATCTATACTGTATTTATGAAACATTGATTTATGTGCCACCATAGAATTAAAAAAAGCTATCCTGTATAATATTATAGAGTAGAATAATATAAATATCATTATAGTCACTAGATAAAAAATGTATAAGAGTCTAAATACTAACACTAATACTAACAATACTAACATCTGCTATACAATACATTTTCATAGTATATTATATTCAGTATGCAGGGTTTGTATTAAGTGCTTTGCTGTTACACATTTAAAGCTGTTGAATAAATGTGAGTCATCTAGTACTAAAATAAGCACTAAACCAGGGCACAATTTATAAAAAGAGCATCATATCAAAAGATTTGCTGGTATCATTTTCATAAATGTATATAATTTTCTGGCATTATCAGAACTAGAGATATATTAGTTGCTGTTTAAGGATTCAGACATTTTCAATAGAATTTCTTTGAGAAAATTTAGCTACCTAAACTGAATTGGCAAAAAGTGGGGAACGATGGATCCAATATAGAGATGGGGCCTAGATTCTTTTTAACATAATCAAACTAGCCTGTTACTGTTTTTTAAGGGTCAGAATTTCTGACAATTTAAAAAAAAAAGACAATTTCACTTCACTAACCCATCACTCATCCTATTCCAGTGCTTCCTAGTTTTCCTAGTCCTTATTACCAATTGCCCTAAATACAAATACTTTTACTTATTTTCCATAGTAAGGACTCATTCAGATGGCCTTATGTTGTCCACAAAAATGCGGATCGATTTTTTGGTGGACAGTTCAGCATGTCCACAAAAAAAACGATTGCATTCCATATTTTTGCGTTTCCTGTCACTGACAAGTATAGGGCATGTTTTATTTGTTTTGCGGAGCTGTGGAATGGAAGAAAAGGGCCCCATAGACTTGAATAGGGCATCATCTAATCAGCAAAAAAACTGATCCGAATTTTTGCGGACAGCATAAGGCGTCTGATTGAGCCCTTAAGCTTAACTTTAACTATTAAAATCGTTAATCATTAAAGATTGGTTTACCGATGCTATAAAACATAAAATAGAGGGACAATCCAGGGACCAGGGACAATATCTATATGTTTTCCACGTAATTACATGGGTTTCCTCCCAAACTCCAAAAATATACAATAAACAAATTGGCTTACTGCAAAATTCACCCTAGTGTGTGTTGTGTGTTGGTGTTTAGCACCTATATAGCAGCCAGGGAGTTATATACTTCGTAGTCGTAGTCGTAGTCGTAGTCGTCCCAGCCACACAATTATACCTGCATTTTGAGTCCTTATGAGAAAAGTGCATTAGAAATGTCATTTGTCATTGTCCCAGAGGTAATGGTGCCATGGCAAGGGAAACCCAGGCTTGAGTGAATACATGATCCATAGTCCACAATACAATCACTGGCCACAACGGTGACCCATATCAAGAAAGACTAGGAAGTAGAAACATAAGTGGAAGTATGGAAATGTGAGCAGTGTGCGGTTTTGAGGTTAGCATGACTGTTTTTATTTTTTAAATCATTCTGACCTTTTTTACTTGCTGAACAACATAATTGATGGAAAGTTTTTTACCTCTTCCATGTTTTGGACAGATTCTAAGTTTTGACTTTCAAATACTGATGCTAAATACTAACATATATACTGTAAAGCCCGTATTTAGCAAATGTTTATGCAGCGTTAGATGACCATTTAACACCCAAAACTAATTTAACAGAAAAGCAAGTTTCCATAAGGAATAAAGCACACAACTATACTCAGGATTCAAATCACGTAGATTCTATGTAAGCGCTGTAAGCACTAGTATGTGTTGATGCTTGTTACAATGTATGTCCAGAATGGCAATGTCATTCTAGCTGCCTTCCTCACAATGAAAAATAGTTATTCACTTGACTTCTCTTGAAAAGGGTCCTAGTAAAGTATGTTTGTAGGCCTCAAGCACAAAAAAGAGACATTAATGCAATTTTTTTTAATAATCTGTAATTTGGTATAGCCATCACAAACATTAACAATATCTTGATATTGGTTCTCCTTGGTTGCTCTTTTCATGCCATCAACAAAATATAGGTCACTAATACTATGTTACTTCTGCCTCTATTATGAAAATGGAGAGAGGACATTGTCAGTATGATAACAGGATGGTTTGTCCCATGAAAAATATTCTACAATATTCTCTTCTAACCAGCACCTGACTGAATACTTTTGTAATTGCATATAATAAAAAATTTAGTATAGCCACTAAGTTATTCAATACAATGTATCTGTATAGTGCCAACTACTGCTTGTTCTTTTCCTCATCTCTCTGTCTACCTTGGTGAGGTGGCCATGCATGCTCATTTCCATCCTTATATACTGTGTATCAAGTTAAGTTAAATACCATGAAAAAAAATTAAGAGGATCGCCCCTACAAATAGCCGATTGCCCCTTCAAATAGCTGGTAAGGGTGCTGTGAGTCAGACCTCCGCTGATCTGATATTAATGACTTATCCTGAGGATAGGTCATCAATATTAACTTACTACACAACTCCTTTACATTTTGCATTTTAGCTGTTTATTCATTGTATTGAATAAATCTCTGAAACCAGTGAATAATGGAGCCTGTTAACAACGATCTTTTCATTTTATCATAGATGAAACAGAGGAAATAATTTCTTTAAACATAATTCATTGGTTAACTTAGCAGTCTATTCCCTTTTTTAAATGCCATCATAACATTCTATATTACTTGTACTCTAGCCTTGAAATTATGTTTCAGTCATTGATTAATACTACTGAAAAAGTAACAAAAGATGTAAAATCTATTGTCTCTCTATATAAATGTTTGTATTGCTTTGCTTTACCTGCCATTATAGTTTAATCCCTTTACATAGCCAATCCAAGATTTCAAAAGTTTAACATTTAGCTGAAAGAAAAAGCATGTATGATAGGAATTACTCAAGCCACCCTGACATTTGCATTGTTTTTATTGTGTCTCCAGGGTAAACTATTTCTGACTATATAGCTGGCTCACTGGATTTTCAGCCAAGTGAGTATCTGCATGCCTAGACACTTGAAGTTAATCCTAAAAGGCAATAATACCAACATCAGATATTACATTTTATTTTTACTTCCATGATATCCATGAAACAAAATACATTTTATTTAAAATTTATTCAAATATTATAAGATAGTGAAAAATTTTATCTGCATATATAAAGAAAAAAATACCTTTTGTTCCGTGTTTGTTTACGTTTTTTTCTACCCCAACAGTTTGGTAATCCTCTTAAAACTATATTTGTTACTCAAATATGAAAAATCCTTAAGAAAAATAAAACCTAACTACTATTTTTAAGATAAATTGAGATCTTTTATAGCTGGTTGATTGGAATTGATAATTTTTTCAGAGATTAACAAATTTTTTACAACCTGAAAGATGATATGCAGACTTTATAACAGAAAAGTGAGGAAATAAATGAATGTTTGGAAAAAAATACTTAATTTCACCCCAGAATAACTATCTTCTTTTAACATGCCAATTGCAGTGGAGGAAATCCAAAAGACAATTAAATCCCTGACACTACATAAGTCTCCAGGACCAGATGGCCTGTCTAATGACTATTACAAAAATGTTCCCACTTTCTCTCTAGTCATATGAAATTGGTGCACACACCAGCTACTTCAGCTGACAAGTTTTAAGGAAGCCCGGCACTAGTATTAAGATTGATTATTTTATTTCCAAAAATAGTAAAACAAAGTGTTGTGTTTGATTGTACAGAGAAGTGAGAATTACACCCTATGCAAGTTATATTTTAACCAACTCTTCCCCAAAACAAATGTTCTCGGGCACTAATTGTCACCATTCCCAAGCTAGGAAAACCAGTGGATTTTCACACCATTTGTTATCTCAATCAAATTATATACAAGCTTGACAACCACCAGTTTAAAACATAAACTTTAATATCTTAAAAGCTATAAAAGCACTTCAGTTATAAAATGCCAATTTAAGGAGTTTTACTGGTTGTAGGTGAATAAAGATAAGTAAGGTAATGTGCTGTTCCTCGTTTCTCCCTAAAATAAGTTAAATTTAAAAAAGGGAAAAATAAAAGGAACCTTTTAAGTGCTAAAGCATTTCAATGAGGTGTGTTATGTGGCATATACAGTATTGCAGTCAGTTTTCTGTTGTGCAAACAGGCATAACACTTTGAAAATCGTTTGTATTTTATTAGCCTATTAGACTGCAGCATGAGTTTTTCTTCCGGGTACCAGAATCTGGGGTCTAGTTTGTGAAAGTATTCTTATGTAGAGAAACAAGTAGATCTCTCCTAATGGCGTGATCATTAATTAGACCTGAAAAAGGGACATGCTTAGTCTGTTTTCAGAGGCATAGCTAGGGATTACGCACCAGGGGGAGGGGACACACCTATCACCTGAATGGGTCCCCAACATAGTTAAGGTCACACCATTACCACTATGAATTAAATACCATTAACTAGTGACTGAAGGTGTAACTGTTGTTTATTAATGTTTGAGATCATAGCAGGCAGAGTATGTGTGAATCTGTAAAACAAGTCTGAGCTCAAGACAGGCAGCAAAGAGTCAATTCTGGCTCTATGTTCTGGAGTCCAAAGTGACAGGTGAAGTTATTTTTCATTTTCCATGTCAATATCTATTTAACAGAAAAAAAATCCTGCAGTATTTTCACTGGCCACTAAGAATAATAATTGGAGCCACTTCTTGTTCTGTACAGATCACTTTACTGCAGTCACCTGCTTATCTATACACAGAGGTGATATCATTATAGGCAGGATTACAATGACAGATAAGACAGGATCCACAATTCACAAAAAAAGGTTATTGTGAAAGCTTATTTATTCTTTCCTTGTATAATAACCTCTGCACAGGTCACTCATCATGCCTAGAAAGCTCTCTCATAGAAGTCAATAGGGACCCCTCCTGACCATTGTGTCTATGGACCATAGGCCTGCTGTAAAGCAATTTTCTTAATGCTTTCTAAATGTTGTTATGAGCAGCTCAAGTAAGATGCATCTCCCTCCCATAATCATGTTCAGAAAATAAAAAGACATTAGAAGAAAAGGATAAGTGTTACTATCTGATTTTAACTGGCAGAAAAAAATGTTTGAAATATTTCCTTTAAATGTCCATCAGTTCTCAACACATCTTTATCGCTGCTACAAGTTTCAGGCCATTATGGCCTATTTTACCTCCTAAGTATTTGGTTCATTAGGGGACCGTTTAAAAAAATATACAGCTTCCTAGGCTTCTGCCCATATATAAATCAGATGGACTGAAGCTGAACAAGATGGTGACACCTAGATGTGTTCATGCTAATACATGCATATTGTTTTAGGTAAATTATCAAAGTTTGCATTTTTAACTAGCAGTTTTCAGGTTTGTAATTTGATCAAGGGTCGAGGTTGAGGGAGTCCTTAAACCACTAATAAGAAATACCACCAGCTACCTTCAAGATACTACAGACCTACTGAAAAAAACTAACAATCATAGATTCCCTCACTAATTGTGCCATCCTAGCCACTATGGATATAGAATCATTATATTCTAACATCCTACATGAGAATGGCCTCACCACCTGCCAGGTGTATCTTAAAGAGGACCTTTCACCACTCCTGACATGCCTGTTTTAATAGCTTCATGCATTCCCCATGTAATAACAATTCTGGAACATCTATTCTTATGTCTGTATTTTGTGCCATTCCTTTATTATTTGCACTAGAAGTTATAAATGAATTGCTATTTGTCTTCAGTATGGGAACAGAGGGGAGGTAACCAGTTGTGGGTGTGTACTTGCACAGCCTGAACATGGCAGCACTAATTGGCTAGAGTCACTCTGTGCAGGTACACTCCCCCAACTTGTTACCTCCCCTCTGTTCCTTTACTGAAGGCAAATAGTAATTAATTCATAACTTCTAGTTCAAATAATAAAGGAATGGCACAACATACAGACATAAGAATAGATGTTCCAGAATTGTTATTACATGGGGAATGCATGGAGTTATTAAAACAGGCATGTCAGGAGTGGTGAAAAGTCCTCTTTAAGACTGCAAAGATTACTTCTGAGTCGATGCTAAAATTCGCCAACTTCATCCTAACACATAACAATTTCAGTTTTGGTGAGGATATATACCTACAGCATATGAGAACTGCTATGGGAAGTAAAATGGCGCAGCAGTATGCCAATATCTTCATGGTAAAATTAGAAGGTGATTTCTTGGTGATTTCTTATGTTGATGACATACTAATTGTCTGGATTGACTCTGAAGAAAAACTACTAAGTTTCCATGAGAGATTCAACAACTTTTATCCCACCATAAACCTGACACTAAATTACTCATATACAGAAATCAACTTTCTGGACACTACCATAAGTATTCAAAACAACTTAATACAGACATCAAAAACCCATTAATCGCCCTACAGTACATACCTTCCACTAAAACAAAAATCCAGTTATATAGACGCACCTGGACGAGATGCAACAGGACGACCCTCGTAATCAAATAGCAATAAGAATATACGGTTAATGCTAAAACTTAACCTTTACTAGGTATGTCTAAAATGTTGGCCCACACTAAATGTGTATAAATACAAAAAATTGTGCACAACACAAATCAGTGCAGTAAGAAAAAAGCAGCCTTACCACTTTAGATAGTCCATATAAAAAAAGAGAGATAGAGGTCCCTGATCTAGGGGTACTGGGTCTCTTACCCCTGAGTCGCCCTATATAACCACCTATCTACACCTAATGATTAGAATGTCCAAAAAGGGTAGGGATTGCTTGCTTATCCAATATCATTAACATTGAGAGATTTAACGAAATCCCTGAAATGGTCCTTATCGCCCCTCCACACGACGAACACGTCATCTATGTAACAATACCACATGACGGCATTGCTTATGTATGGTGGGGTGGTATCCCAAAAATGTAATTGCTCTCCCACCAGCCCAGGAGCAAATTTGCATACAATGGGGCACAAGACCTCCCCAACACAGTGCCCCTGAGCTGGTGGAAGAGGTTATATAGGGCCACTCAGGGGTAAGAGACCCAGTACCCCTAGATCAGGGACCTCTATCTCTCTTTTTTCATATGGACTATCTAAAGTGGTAAGGCTGCTTTTTTTTCTTACTGCACTTGTTTGTGTTGTGCACAATTCTTTGTATTTATACACATTTAGTGTGGGCCAACATTTTAGACATACCTAGTATAGAACAGCTTCCACCCCAAGCACATAAAAAAATCCATTGTCTACAGCCAGGTCATCAATGCAATTGTGTTTACTCTAGCCTAACAGACAGGGATAAACAATTGTGCCACCTTGAGAGGATGCTTCTACACCAGGGCTACCATTCTGCCATAATTCAGGACCAGATCAACAGAGCCACCAGGATCCCCAGAAATCAACTGTTTGAATATAACCATAAAAAGGCAATGAACTTATGCCACTAGTGGTGACCTACAAACCACAAATATAGGCACTAAGGAAAAAACACAAGGAAACTACACAATACTCTACTCAAAGATATCTGTCTCAGGACAATATTCCCAGACACTCCTATACTATGCTTCTGACAGCCTCCAAATCTAAGAAATGTGATGGTCAGGTGTCCACTACCATCCAATATATTGAAATGACCCTTTCCCTGCAATGTGAGGAGCTACAAAACCTGTTCACACATACTGACCACAGACAGGATAAGTTTCCCCAACACTCAGCAGGACTGTAAGATTCTTGGAACATTTATGTGTTCTATATCTAATGTGGTGTACCTCATTATGTGCATTAATGTCCAACTCAGGGTCTTTTTGTGGGAGAAACAAGGCACACTCGGGGCAAGGATAAAGTCTAACGGTCATTGTATAAAGGAGGAAAAAAACAGCTTTCCTTGTTGGCAAACATTTTGGTGATCCTAGCCATAGCATTACAGAGCTCCAAGTAACATAGTTTATAAGGCCAAAAAAGACATCTGTCCATCCAGTTCAGCCTGTTATCCTACAAGTTGATCCAGAGGAAGGTAAAAAAAACCTGTAAGGTAGAAGCCAATTTTCCCCACTTTAGGGGAAAAAATTCATTCCCGACTCCAATCAGGCAATCAGAATAACTCCCTGGATCAACGACCCATCTCTAGAACCTATAACCTGTAATATTGTTACCCTCCAGAAATACATCCAGGCCCCTCTTGAACTCTTTTAGTGAACTTACCATCACCACCTCCTCAGGCAGAGAGTTCCATAGTCTCACTGCTCTTACAGTAAAGAATCCTCTTCTATGTTTGTGTACAAACCTTCTTTCCTCCAGACGCAGAGGATGTCCCCTCATCATAGTCACAGTCCTGGGGATAAATAGATCATGGGAGACATCTCTGTACTGACCCCTGATATATTTATACATAGTTATTAGATCTCCCCTCAGTTGTCTTTTTTCTAAAGTAAATAACCCTAATTTTGATAATCTTTCTGTAGTCCACCCATTCCAGTTATTACTTTAGTTGCCCTCCTCTGAACCCTCTCCAGCTCTGCTATATCTGCCTTGTTCACAGAAGCCCAGAACTGTACACAATACTCCATGTGTGGTCTGACTAGTGATTTGTAAAGTGGCAGGACTATGTTCTCATCACGGGCATCTATGCCTCTTTTGATGCAACCCATTATCTTATTGGCCTTGGCAGCAACTGTCTGACACTGGTTTCTGCAGCTTAGTTTGCTGTTCACTAAAATTCCTAGGTCCTTTTCCATGTCAGTGATACCCAGTGTTTTACCATTTAGTATGTACTGGTGACTTGCATTATTCCTTCCTATGTGCATGACCTTACATTTGTCAGTGTTAAACCTCATCTGCCACTTATCTGCCCAAGACTCCAATCTATCCAGAGTCATCTGTAACAGTATACTGTCCTCTTCTGTGTTAATTACTTTACATAGTTTAGTGTCATCTGCAAAAATTGATATTTTACTGTTCAAGCCTTCTACAAGATCATTAATAAATATATTAAAGAGAATAGGGCCCAATACTGACCCCTGTGGTACCCCACTAATTACAGTGACCCAATCTAAGTATGTGCCGTTAATAACCACCCTCTGTTTTCTATCACTGAGCCAATTACTTTCCCACATACAGACATTTTCTCCCAGGCCAAGCATTCTCATTTTATATACTAACCTTTTATGCGGTACAGTGTCAAATGCTTTGGAGAAGTCCAGATATACGACATCCATTGATTCGCCGCGGTCAAGTCTAGAATTTACCTCCTCATAGAAACTTATTAAATTGTTTTGACATGACCGATCCCTCATGAAGCCATGCTGATATGGAGTTATTTGCTTATTTTCATTGAAGTACTCCAAGATAGCATCTCTTAGAAAACTTTCAAACAGTTTACCTACAACAGATGTTAAATTTACCGGCCTATAGTTTCTGCACTCTGTTTTTGGACCCTTTTTGAATATTGGCACCACATTTGCCAATCCTGTGGAACACCCCCTGCCAGTATAGAGCCCTTAAATATCAGAAATAAGGGTCTGGCTATGACATCACTTAATTCTCTTAGGATACGGGGGTGTATGCCATCCGGTCCTGGCGATTTGTCTATTTTAATCTTTTTAAGACACAGCTGTACTTCTTCCTGGGTCAGACAGGGCTCTTTTAATGGGGAATTTTCTTTTATATTTTGCATTTCAACTGACAGTTTATTTTCCTCAGTGAATACAGTGGAGAAAAAACATATTTAGTAGCTTTGCTTTCTCCTCATCGCTCTCTGCAACTCCCCCCTCATTACTCTGTAAGGGGCTAACACCTTCAGGTTTATACTTTTTACCATTTATATAGTTAAAGAACATTTTAGGGTTAGTTTTACTCTGCTTGGCAATTAATCTCTCGGTCTCTAGTTTGGCTGCTTTTATTTGTCTTTTACATATTCTATTGTTTTCCTTATAGTTTTTCAATGCTTCCTCGCTCCCTCCTGTTTTAGTGATTTAACTGCTTTCTTTTTGTCATTTATTGCTTTCTTTACAGTTCTATTTATCCACATTGGTTTTTTCTTGTTTCTTAACTTTTTATTCCCATAAGGTATGTACCTCTCACAATTAGATATTAGGATGCTTTTAAAAATATCCCATTTTGTGGCTGTATTTCTATTTTTGAGGACTTTGTTCCAGTTAGTTAGGCCTATGGCCTCTCTTAGTTGGCTAAATTTTGCTTATTTGAAGTTTGGTATTTTTGTATCTCCCTGAAAAAACACTCTTTAGAATGACAATTGGAAGGTTATTATTTTATGGTCACTATTTGCCAGGTGTCCCCCAACCTGCATATCTGTTGTTCTGTTGAGTCTATTGGTTAATACTAAGTCCAGTATGGCTGTCCCTCTAGTCGGGTCCTGAACCAGTTGGAAAAGGTAATTGTCTTTAGTTATTGCCAAGAACCTGTTTCCTTTATGAGATATATATGTTTCAGTTTCCCAGTCTATATCTGGGTTGTTGAAGTCCCCCATAATAACGACCTCAGTATGATTTTCAGCCTCGGCTATTTCGTTTAGAAGTAGATTTTCTGTGGGCTCTGATATATTATGTGGTTTATAATAAACTCCTATTAGTACTATTATTGTTTTTGGCTCCATGTATATCTACCCACAGTGACTCCACATGTTCATGTCCCTCACTTATATCTCCCCGAAGTGTGGGCTTTAGACAGGACTTTATATAAAGGCAGACCCCTCCCCCTCTCCGGTTTTGGCGATCCTTTCTAAACAGACTGCAATCCTGTACGTTAACTGCCCAGTCATAGCTATCATCCAGACATGTCTCAGTTACTCCCACTATGTCATAGTCCTCCTCACACATCACTACTTCCAGTTCACCAGTTTTATTAGTCAGGATACTGGCATTAGTGTACATACAATTAAGAGGTTGATGTATATTTTTTACCCTACACCTTTCCTTCTGAACTGTTCTAGTTCCTACTTCCTTTCCTTCCCCAGTTCTATTACTTTTCCCCAGGTCACTATATCTATCTTCCCCTCCTATAATGTAGTTACCCCCACAGTCCCTAAACACTCCTCCAACCTTCTAGCCATCTTCTCCCCCAAAACAGCTACCCCTTCCCCATTGAAGTGCAGCCAATCTCTACGATAGAGCCTGTAGCCGACAGAGAAGTTGGCCCAGTTCTCCAGGAACCCAAACCCCTCCTACACCAGTTCTTGAGCCACTTGTTTACCTCCCTAATCTCCGGCGGCCTTTCTTGTGTGGCTCGTGGTACAGGCAGTATTTCGGAAAACACTATATGTATTAACCCTTTCTACCCTGGAGGTTTTTTCGGTTTTGCGTTTTCATTTTGCGCTCCCTGCCTTGATACAGCCATAACTTTTTTATAACTTTTTTATTTTTCTGTTCACATAGCTGTATGAGAGCTTGTTTTTTGCGAGACAAGTTGTACTTTCCAATGCCACCATTTATTATTGCATATGGTGTAGTGGGAAGCCGGAAATAAATTCCAAATCGGGTGAAATTGCAAAAAAAAAAAACGCAATTCAGCCACAGTTTTACGGGTTTTTTATTTACGGTGTTCGATGTGCGTTAAAACTGACCAGTTACTTTCATTCTACTGATCAGTACAAATCCGGCAATACCTAATATGTATAGTTTTTCTCGCATTTTGATAGTGATAAAAAATTATAAAGTTGGACATTTTTTTTATTTTTTCAGTTCTTGACCCCTATAACTTTTTGGTATTTATGTGTATGGAGCTGTACGGGGGCTCATTTTTTGCGGGGAGATCTGAACTTTTTATTGATACCATTCTGGGGTGTGTGACTTTTTGATCGCTTTTTATTTAATTAAAAAAAAAAGCGACAAAAAATGGCGAATCGGCCATTTTGACACTTTTTTCTGTTTATCTTTTTTCCGTATGGGAAATATTTTTTTTTATTTATATAATATGGACGTTTTCACACACGACGATACCCATGGTGTGTATTTTTAAATTTTTTTTAATATTTAAAAAAATATATATATTTATTTTTTATTTTTTTACACTTTTTTATACTATAAGAAGCAAGGAACTATAAGAAGCAATCATTTGATTGCTTATATCATAGAGTCCAATGCACTTACATTGGAGTCTATGATGATTTTACTGCTTTTCTATGGAGCCCTATTACAGGCAAGGGCCCCATAGGAAAGCCTATACAGCAGCCTCCTGTCATTTACTATGACAGGGACTGCTGCAGGCATGCTCCGGCTCCTCCGATTGCCACACGGGGGAGCCGTAGGAACACTGGAAGCGTACGCTTCCAATGTTTGCCACCTTTGGGTGCCGTGGTCAGGCTTGACCCCGGCACCCAAGGGATTAAACGTCCACAATCGGCACGTTAGCCGGTCTCAGACATTAGCCGCGGGTGTCTGCTAGTGGGAAAAGCAGTTCACCCGTGGCCATCGCGCCCGTTCCGTGCAGGAGCGGGCGCCATCTTTAAAGTCCCGGCCAGCGCCGTACTAGTACGGTGCTGGTCTGGAAGGGGTTAATATTAAAGGATCAGTTTGGGAATATAAATTTATGACTGTCTTTGATACACTTAACAGAGGACTAAATTTGTCTCAAGGTTTTATGGCCTGCTACAGTACAACATCTGAAGAGAAAGAGGAGTCATAATCTCTCAGAGACTTTCACACAGCTTATCTGTAAACTAATTAAGGACTCTTTATCCAAGACCATTCCTCTGTGTGTTGGTGTTTTTCAGTTTATTACTCCACCTCACTGTTCTTTCCTTTTATATCCATGTTGCTTTAGATATTTTTTTCATTTCTGGATGAAGAAGGGACCTCAGAGTCTTGAAAGCTAGCCTTATAACATCTTTTATTTTAGTTAGCCATTAAAAGCTATCAAATCACAATATTTTATATTGTTTCTCTTTTGAGAGTGTCAAGACAATTAATTTATGTAATGTAATTTTCTGTGGAATGGTCAATTAAGGTTCCTACTTTGGTAACAAGAGTTTTCATCAATTCAAACTTATCAGTTACATTTCCGCCATGCCATTAGGCACCCATCAGGGATTCCCACATCCCCCTATCTCTTTATTGTGTTATCCAATTAAATTATATCAACATCAACTCCAGCAAAGCATTGGCTATGGCCCTTAAAATTATACAACAATTGTTTAATGTTTCCTATCATAAAGTCAATCTCAGATATTGCATATCAACATACCCTGGAACTCTATATGTGTTAAAGTGTAAATAACTATTAGATTATTGACACCTTCATTCAAGATAAGTCTAGCTTCTTATCTTTAATAGACATTACCATTGATTAACATATTTACCTCTAAGAGACATTAAAAGGAATATACAGCAATACTTTAAATATAGCCAACAAAACTCAGTACAGAATGTTCTTGTTTGGAAGAGTATCGGCCTAAAATGTGCTACTATTGTACTCCCAAAGATTTTTAACCAAAAGTATTTACAACCCTCACAAACTTTGCATGGTGCAACAACCTCCTTCAAAGGTTTACTTTTCTTACAATTTTGACCTGAAATTGGAAGACAGGTTGACTGAATGGACCCAATCTACAATATTTGGTATGCGTCTTAGACCAATTCCCACACTGGTGACATGAAACGAATGATCTTGGGTGAACACTGAAGAACATGCGGGTGGAAATGCCCCACTAAAATAGACCTTATCAATCTATAATTCACTTATACAGTATATAAGAGGCATAGTAAATACTATGATGAAAAAACACATTGTTGGAAGTAATCTAGAAGAATGGAATAAAAAGAATGTGGGTACTCTATGACCTATTTAAATAAGATAAACTTCAGAATAATTTTGAATACTAAAAATGTTTGCATGAATAACGTTTTCTAGAACACCAGTTCCTCCAAAACTGTTTAAATAAAACTTTCCTAAAACCATGTCCCTAAAGAAGAAAAAGGGGTGATGGATCTTTTTTTTTTTTCTAAAATGCTTTGGGAGATAAACTAATGTAGTGAAAACAGCTACACTATTAAAATAGGAAGAGAAGTATAGTCTTGAATTTTTCAAGACCCATATAAAAAATATGTTCCAGATAGAGATTAGTGACTCAATTCTAAACTATTTAGATTCATTACAAATTTTACAAAAATTTGTCCACCAAATGAATCAGAAGTTTTGCGATGGTCTGCAGCTGAACTTTAATAGTAATAGCAGTAGGCCACAGTTCACACTAGCTTCTGATCAGTGCAACATTATTATTAAGGACAAAGAGGATTGTGGACTGGAAGACTCATTTCTCCTCTCAGTCAAGGCAAGATGATGTAGATGTCACCATGGAGTCTGACGTCATGCCTTGGGTCACAGCATTCCTCGTGCTCATGTTGAAAATACTGTATCCAGAAGCCACTGTATTTTGAGGGACCACTGTACTGCAATAATACCATAGTTATAACCATGCTACTGAATGACTTTTATATTACTGCAACATATCGTTCAGTGTTGTAGCAAAAGCAATACTTTAATAACACCATTATTATAACCATGTTATTGAAGACCTTTTTGCTAGTACTGTTCAGTAATCTGTGTAACAAAAAGGTAACTTTTCATTTATAGGCCACATAATAAAATGTCTGATAAACAGAAGAGTGGAAAACAAAAGACCCATGCCTCATCATCCGAGAGTCAAAATATTGGTAGTAGTGCAAACAGCAGTAGCAGCACCAGCTATCCAGCCAGTTGTAGTATTAGTAGAAAACAGTAGTAGGCCACAGTTCACCCTCGCTTCCTATTAGTATCACACAGTGAGGATGAGATTGTGGACTGGATGACTCATTTCTCATCTCAGTCACAGAAGTATGTTTCCACTAATTCTGACGTCATGCCTTAAATCTAGGGGTCACAACATTCCTCCTGCTCCTTTTCCTTTTAACCCTAGAAAATCCTTTTCAGTTGCACAATCTCTGTCTTCACTGTCCCTTCCTAGTGGAGTAACTTATTTTTTTCCTATGGAAGATACTTGAGAGAGTCTCTCTGTTGATGACTTGTGTGAGAATATTCAGGTTTTGGAGAAGGCTCAGGGGGAGGCGGAGGACCTCATGAATAGCTGTATTGGTGGTGGTCGTGGCACTAGTGGCACTTTTAGCCACAGTGTTGGCAGTTGTAGTGACAGAGCAGGGAATCGGGAGATGGGCCAAAGTCTGAAAAAATTAGCAGATAGGGTAAGGACTATAATGACTCTGTATTGGACAGGACCTGGGAGCCAGATCGGGGTGCTGAGGAGGAGAAGGCAGTGACATTTGAGGAGGAGTGTGTTTGCTGCAGTGGCATCAATAAAGAGCAGGGACAACTTACAGCCAGAACCTCACAAAAAATTGTCAGGGCCAGATCTGCTTCTATTAATGTCAGCTCGTTGATACTGTTGGCGCTGTTTCAAAACATGCCAGACCTTACACATTACTAAAACAAGCACATCCTTTTGTAGGAAATGTTATAAAATAAAACTTGAAACTCATGTGAGCACTGTATTCCAGTCATAAAACCCATGGTCAGGCAAATAAATGAGCAAATAAATGCACCCTCATTACACTCATATGAACCTGGCCTTATGTAGCTTGTATAGTTAGATATAGCCATACCAATAATAATACTAATAGAAAGTATTTGTATAAAATGTACCGTTTAGAAGATTTGCCTATTTGTATATCCATTGTCCCGCATACATCAGTCAGGCCGTTGCCCCTAGTTACAGCCACCGCTTCCGTGTAGTAGTGGTGACCGCTTTGCTCCTTTTCAAACCCGCTCTGAGGTAACTGCTGTATTGTGAACGCACATTGCATGAGCATGCAGAGACACATCTTAGGGCACTTTCACATCTGTGTTTTGGACGGTACCAGTCCAAAACGCAATAGTCAGGATCCGTCCAAAACGCAGACTTTATAAACGGATCCTGCTCCATAGAGATGAATTGATTTTGGAACAGGATCCATTTCTCTGCGTTTTGGATACGCAGACAAAAATGCTACAACCCTAAGATGTGTCTGCACATCCTCATGCAATGTGCGTTCACAATACAGCAGTTACCTCAGAGCGGGTTTGAACAGGAGTAAGCCGGCCACCACTACTACATGGCCTCAGTGGCCGTAACTAGTAGCAACGGCATGACTTGTGTGGGACAATGCCTATACAAATAAGCAAATCTTCTAAATGGAACATATTATATAAATACATTCTATTAGTAATAATAATGGTATGGATATATCTAACTATACAAACTACATTTGTGAGATGGGAATACCCCTTTAAGGCCTCATACATACTGTTCTCATAGCATGCCAGCATTTTGCTCTTTGAAGTCAGGCAAAGACATGCTAGTGTTGACATGCACTAATATATTTAAATGCACATAGGAATATCTAATTTGCTTTTTTTAATTAAAAAATAAAATGAAGATGAGATATACTGATATTAAAAAAACAAGAATCAGGGCATATTTCTGAAATATTGAACAGTATATAATGTTTGGCCTTCAACATATACCCTAAACATACAGGGGAATATTTATTAAGACCAACATTTTAGACTTCGGTCTTAATAAGCCCTATAGCTGGCAGTGGATCAACAAAGTTATATAGAAGCATCGGCATCTACATAACTTTGGAGAATCCGGCCCGATTCTAAATGTAAGCCAGCTCTCTTGCTGCCTAAACCAGGCATAGAAAATTATGAATGAGATGGGCATGCCAGGCCACCCCCTTTCCCGCCCATGCCACACCCACTTTTTTTAGATCTGATGTGAGCGGGGAAGAAGTCACAGATTCTGCCACACCATGCCAGACGACAGAATCTGCGCCAGATATATGCCACAAAAGTGGTGTATATCTGGTTATAAATGATCCCCAAAGTACTTTATAGCATTTTATATTTTGCATGTCTTAACCTTTAATAGGAGCCTATAGGCCCTCGGCTAAAAGCTGTGGCACGTTTTGATATTTATTTTAGTATGCCAAGGATGCATACTGATACCGTTTGATGTAGTTAATGAAGTTAATAGCTGCTAGCTACTTCAGGTGAAAAATGTTTTCATGCTGATTAATTCCATTTATTTAGATGCAAACCGTGTTCGTTCAGTGCTTGCTTTTTATCAATGTTCACAATTAATGATTCTGTGCTAGTTCTTGCTGTTCATGAGAGTAAACTGTTGCTATAAATCAATAAGATATATGGAAGGTGAACTTAGAACTTCTGTTTTGACACAAGATACTGTATCTGTAAATATAGCTGAAGCAGGCCAAGTCATTCTTTTTTTTTTTTCTTTTATAATTCTTTTTATTAATTTTAAAGAGAAGTACAACAAAGAGGTCTGGTAACCCAGTCCTCATAACATTTGTAACAAACAGAATACCAGATATAAAAGAATAGAGACATATACCTCCACAATTCCTGTTAATCAGCCAATCACAAAGTATGATAAGCGAATACTCTTACTGAAAGAATAGAAGGGCAAAATGCAGTCCTTTAACATCCATTGGTTCTTGAAAAGTCCCATCTTCTATATGTTCAATTGTTCATGTATCGTTTATCAGAGAGTCACTGGACCTTAAGAGGCATTCAGAAAATTCCAAACATAAATTATTTATACCGGTATGAAATATAAACTGAAGGTAGGTTGGTGGGTGGAGGTGGGGAAGATAGAAGGTCTAAGGGTTCCTGGATACAGTTTCTGTCAAAGTCTAGTCTCAATTAGTCATTAGTCTCCTGACCAGATCTGATTAGGTATTGCATTCTGAACAAGTAGGAAATATACTAAGTCTTGTTTCTTTCTAGCCAGGGTGTCCATATGTTCACATATTTGGGTCTATTCCTCAACTCCCAGTAGGACAGTTCTTCCAGACGGGCTATATCATTCACCTTCAGTAACCACTGAGGAAGCCCAGGCCAAGTCATTCTAAATGTGACCACTCACATTTTATAAACTCTTGAAATTATCATTTTACTAGGAATGCATTATATAGCACATGAGAATAGTGTATAGTTCTACTAATCTTATCCTATAAATGATTTAGCAATTTTATGTGTGACACCATATTTTTCCAGAGAAGTTTTATGCAATCGGTGTACCACCATATGAAAAAAACATATGCCAGTTTTTTATATGGAAGTCAATGATGATTGATTATGTGTACACAGGGTTATATACAATCTCTGAATAGGTACTGAATGAGTACTGTTTGTTACCACCAAACTAGCGCATCAGTAAGGAAACCAGCACTTTTAGGTTAGATTCACAATTAAAATAATTTTACACTACTGAAAAATAAACTACTAAATCTGAATGCTATACTTTTATTTTTAGTTATATGTAAATGAGGTGTTCAAAGCACCAAAGGGTTCATCTAGCCCCTCGGAGCATCACTTGACCTTTGTCTCTCCTTGTCGTCATGCCTCTTTCCTAGTGAGATTGACAGGGACTGGAATTCTCACTGCTCAGATACCTGGCCTCACGCACGTATTGGTGGCAGTACTATCTGACTATATGCAGTAAAGATCGGGGTGTCAGTGAGGACCAGAAGATCTTCACTGTGCTAGTGCATGCGTGAGATACCAGGACCAGGAATTGGAGCAATGATGATTTTGGTCCTGTAAATCTCACTAGGAGGGGAAGTGGCAATAAGAGAAGTGGACGGGAAGCAGTGTTCCAAGGGGCAAGGCCAACCCCTCATTGCTACCAACAACTCATATACATATATCTAAAAATACAAATCTCTTGGTATCAGTAATACTGATTGCAGAGAAAAAGAGCTCATTTTAGTCACATAATCAACCCTACCAGCTAGTTTACCTGGTTTAATAGGGTTGATCATGGTGACAGCAGTAAATGCATCAACATAATGAACATTCTATTGATAAATCTGTTTACTACATTGGGGATGAGATTGACATACTGCTCCAAGTACTGAGTTGTTGTCAGTCTATGTGCCACTATGTGATGTCTGGTTATAACACAGCATTAGATGTCTTCAAACATATCATCATTTTCCAATACTGATATGTAAATCTGCAGCAAAATCTGGATGTCTTACATTGGAAATTTGATATGGCTTTGGTTTGAAATTGCTGTGGATTGCTAAGGGTGAAATCCAAAGCAATTTGGCAACAAATCCACATCAAAATACTCTAGTAAGACATAACACCTTTTGTGGCACATTTTTCAGTATAGGAAAAATATGGTAAATGTGAAGACATGCCTATTCAGATAATACAGAGCAAATACCTGCATAATATAGCATCTAATGGAGCATGACATGATATATTTTATGTTAGATTCTGTATGATATAATCCTTAATATGCCTCAGTTTGAAATCATACCGAGGCATGTAAATGTGCCCTGTGCATCTTTTTGCTTCAGTAAAATACCATAGTAGAAGAATAATAACAAGTTTGCTTAGCAAATGTAGAAGAAGTTCAAAACTAGAGGTTTTAGCCAGATTGCCAGAAAAATATTGAACCGGAATTGTACTCTTGCTTTAAATTCCATCATTATTCTTTGCACCAGTGTTCACAGATGTTCACATCTACAGTACTTGTAGCTTTGTGTGTTCGGCAGCTCTGATTACCAGGTCAGATATTAATGAATGAGTGCTTCAGAAGCTTCATTATGCTTGAGGATTCTTAGTGACCAGAAGACATTATCATTTAACAATTGATGATCTTGTTATGTGACAAGGCCTAGAACTGCTGATTAAATCTTGGCAGCATATCTGTCCACTTTTAATGTGTCTGACTTATCTTTGCCTTAAAAGAAGGAAATGTAACAGTGAAAACCAGAGGTACTTAGTGCAGTAACAGACATAATATAAAAATAACATTCTAAAGTATGTTATTGCTGTGAGTTATGGGAAATGCCATATGCTGTTGAGGAAATATTTTTGCAACATTACTTTGCAGAAGGCAAATTAAAACGTCTTAGATGATAAGAAATATCTTTTTGGCTTATTTTGTGAATGCAGTTTGCTTTATATAAGAGCATTTAGATAAAAGAACACCTGTGCTCAGAGGAATGTTGGATAAAGTGGAATTTTTCTGGCATCTATCTGTAGACTGGGTTTTGGAATCATAGTAACATTTTTGCTAGAGCAATGACTTGCCAGCAATAATGGTATACCCTACAAATATCACATATTTGTATTCCATTTACATGGAGTGGTATTGGTATGACAAAAAAATGATGCTGCCACCACATAACCGCATATGAATACATGTCCTTGCGTTTTGGAAGAAAAACCTTTATAGGACAATTCTCTTTAAATTGTTTTGATTAAACTGTATTGTGGTACTGCAATAAAAATCATAGGTTAGGCCAGGGGTGGCAAATTAATTTTCCCATGGGGCCGCATGAGAAATTGGGATGGTTTTAGAGGGCCAAACTAATATAATTTACTCAGTTCTACCCAATACTGTATATAGTATATATACTATCCAGAGGTCGCACTAAGTTTTTTGCAAGAGAGTAAAAATACTCCTCTGACCATTTTTGAGGATAATTTTTACCCGAGGAGGAGTACAAAAGTTGCGGTCATTTAAATACATAATATATAGGCCTGCACTTGGTCACATCTGCATTGGAGGCTGCATTTGGAGCCGCTATTGCAGATTCTGTCGAAAGACTGGACAAAAAGCCTTGTATGCAGCACTTTTTTGTTCGGTAAAAAGACAGATCCCGAACGAAAACTGAACAGATCCCATCATAGTCGGTGGAGTCTGTTCAGCTTCTTCCCTGTGGGGTGACAGGAGGAGGGGGAGCAGTGTTACTAGTTAGGTGACAGGAGGAGGGGGAAGCAGGGTCACTAGTGGAGTGACAGGAGGAGGGTTAGCAGAATCACTAGTGGGGGAAGCAGGATCACTAGTGGGGTGACTGAAGGAGGGGGAGCAGTGTAACTAGTGGGGTGACTGGGGATGCAGGGTCACTAGTGGGGTGACAGGAGGAGGGGGATAAGTGTCACTAGTGAGGTGACAGGAGGAGCAGTGTCACTAATGGGGTGACAGGAGGAGGGGGAGCAGGGTCACTAGTGGGGTGACTGGAGGAGGGTCACTAGTAGGGTAACTGGAGGAAGTGGGAGTAGGGTCACTATTGAGGTGACAGGAGGAGGGGGAAGCAAGGTCACTAGTGGGGTGACAGGAGGAGGGGGGAGCAGGGTCACTAGTGGGATGATCGGAGGAGGGTCACTAGTAGGGTGTCCGGAGGAAGGGGGGCAGGGTCACTAGTGGGGTGACAGAAGGAGGGGGGAGCAGGGTCACTAGTGGGGTGACCAGAGGAGGGGGTAGCAGGGTCACTAGTGGGGTGACAGGAGGAGGGGGAGCAGAGTCACTAGTGTGGTGACAGGAGGAGGGGTGAGCAGGGTCTCTAGTGGGGTGACCGGAGGAGGGGTGAGCAGGGTCACTAGTGGAGGGGGGATCCTTATGGGTGATAACAATGTGGAAAGGACAATGGAGGGGGGTGCAGAGAACTAGGAGACTGGATCATTGGGGAAGGGAGGACTCACTTACTTAAAGACTGACAGGCCGGGCTTTTCAATGCCACAACACTGCCAGGTAGTCACAGGCCCAGGGGCAGCTTTTCTCTCATACCAGTCACGCGACTCCGTGGCTCTCCAGCAGCCCTGCCGTGTTTCCAGTGGTCCTTGGGCACTGGTCCACGCTCTCTTTGCTACAGCCACTCCCTGGAGCTAGCCCCTCCTCCTTCCAGCTCCTGCTAGCTTCCCCGCTGCAAGACCTGTAATCACTCTGTTGCGCGCTCATACCAACCAATAACAAAGTTCCTTGCTGTAAGGAGCTTTGTTATTGATTATTTCAGGCACAGACAGCATCGCTGCACTGCCCGTGCCGTTGACAGCACTGATGAAAAACAGGGAAAAGTCTAAGCCTTAGACTTTTCCCTGTTTTTCATCAGCGCTGTGAACGGCACTGAGGGCCGGTCAGAGACAGTAGGCGGGCTTCCCCCGTGCCCAGAACATGCTCACATGTTCACATATGTTGCATACAGGTTTGGCTTTCTCAATGGCCTGAGGTCAGCATTTATTTTTATTTTTTTTTTTTTTGTTTTTTGCTTTAGCAAATAACCTGTTTATTCTTCCATTTTTCAAACTTTTTTTATTTCTATGATATTTTCCATTTTATTTTCTTCCATGTATTTTCAATTTTTAACTCTTAGAAGGATGTGAGAATAAACACAGTAAAATAAATGGATATGTGTCAGATCATGGCCACACAACAAATCTGTTATTCACTGTTGTGTGAATAAGCCATTACACTATTTTCAGGGCTGCATGCTGATTTAAGTTCAGATCTAGTGAACTAGAGTGGCCGGACTTGGTGAGAAATTTTAGAGGGAAATACTAGTCATATCTGCATATAAGATTTTAGTTTCTTAAACCATTCTGGAAAAAAAACAAAACTTCATTGTAACTGGTTGCTCTGGTAAACAAGGACTGCTTTTCATTTAGGTTCTGTTGAAGCTGAAGTCATTGGTCCCATGGGTTCCAGATCTGTTGTTTATTGGACTGCTAATGATATAAGTCAGGCTTGTACTGAAACCATTCAAACTCCTTTGATTTGGATATAAAATCCATATCTTTGTGTGTGCTGTCTGCATCTTTTGTAGCCCTGTTGAAGTGCATGAAACGTCATCCAACCCACAAAAATACTGATAGAGTGCGGACAAAAAACACGGTTTTGTACATTAGCCCTTATTAGGTTGCATTGCATCTTTATGTACATCTGTGATTGTGAGCTAATAATTGCCTGCAATAATAATTGTGAAACTCTTCATTTCAATTACATTTGCCTTTATTTAAGTTTGATTATTTTAATGGCTTTCTGAAAACAAAGATATTTAAAAGTTATAAAGAAAACAAAACCAGTTTGTGATTTTAGATAATTGGAGACTTTACTTAGTGAATACATGCCTGAAGCTACCTCCAGGAAAAATAAGCTATTTCACATATCCTCCTAAAAGGCAACATGCAGTACATTATAGTGTTCTTTTATGTTAGGCCTGGTCACTTTTACGTTTTGTCAAGAGCAAAGTTTATATATAATTTATTTTAATAATATATTAGTTCAAAGTCATATTATCTGAATTAAGACCAAATATTATACACTATATATTAGAAGAATAAGAAAACTTGACTTGTTTGTGTTAATAGTATAACTATAGCATGTCATGTTTTTGTTTTGTTTTTGTTTTTTTGCTATTCAGCTCCTATAAAGGCCTTCAAACTGGTGGGGGAGATTTACTGATAACATGGATAGACACTCTTGTCTAATGATGTAACAGCTATTGATTGGCTTACTTTGTAACAGAATTTTAAGCCAGAATTTTGGTGAAAAATTTGGAATCTTAGGCTACATTGATCAAGTCCTTGGGTGAGCTAGGATTTCTCTAAAACTTGTAACTGAAAAGTTGGGTTGTTTATGGCAGCATCTAGATGCACTCACGTTAGTGGGCCACTATGTGGGCCATGTGTAGCCTGATTCTGCCTCCATGTACTGAATAACTCCACACACTCTGCTCCATTGTCTTGCTAACAACAGTAGAAGCAATTCAAAATTGATTGGAAAACTACATGTGTTCTTTATAATTATGTTACAAACCCCCAATATATATTATTTTCTTGAATCAATCCAAATTATTTTGAATTGATTTTGACTAAGAAAACAAGAAGCATATTATATGATAGTTTATGACTGACAATGTTTGCTCTGTTGTTAGTATGTTTAAGTTTTCATTAATTATGCATGGTAGTCTCAGCAATACAAAATAATGTCAACAAATAAATAGCAAAAGATTAAAATTTAAAAATTATTAAATTGAAGAGTCCCTCTTTGTTTCAGTTATGTTTCCATAAAACTATAGGACAATCAAACCTTAAAAAAAAACCTTTGTAATACATTACAGAAAAAATAATTCTTTCAGAAAGAGGTAGTACCCAACAACCTCACTCCAGTGAGTGCTCAACTACCTCACTCCAGTGCTCTATTCACAGCTACATTGTCCAGTACTTCTATATAATGACCTCCCTCCTGTTTCTTCTACTTCTAAGTGTGTGAGAGAAAGAGGATCAGAATCTTCTCTTGTCTCTGTACTGTGTATGGGAAGCATCAAAGCAGCTAATCTCTACTCACACTACAATGGTTAATTCTGAAAAGATGAAAAGACACCTTAAACAACAGTGATGCTATAACCCAGAAACGTTTTGGGCTCCTTTTAAAATTATCATAAATAAATTATACTGCTGGACTACATTATTTATTGCCATTATTTTTTTAATGACAACTTGATTTAACATATGCACCAACTCCTGTGATTACATACTTATTAGTACGCTTGGGTGCTCAGGCTGAGCACTCAGGGGTGCTCGAGTGCTCGGCCGAGCACCCGAGCATAATTGAAGTCTATGGAAGTAAACCAGGCACCCCCAGCTCGGAAGAGTGGGGGGTGCCTGGTTTACACAAGTGCCCAAAATAAAAAAAAAACAAACAGACAGACACACAGAGACACTACTTACCTTCCATGGCAGCTCCTTCCTCCCGTCCAGCCGGAAGACGGCGCGCAGCACAGAGTGGTAAGTTGTACCACAGTGCCACCTGCTGGATGGGAGGAATTACTGCAAAGAAGAAGCCTGAGGAGGTAAGTGGTCTGTGTTTGTTTTTTTGTTTGTTTGTTTGTTTTCTATTTTTCAGGATCGTGAATGCAGAGGACTACGTCAGATTTGATGGATTACGTTGGACCAGCTTTTTTATTTTTTAAATAAAATGGTCAAACAGGGTTTCTAGGGGAGTATTTATTTCAATAAAACATTTTATAAGTGTGTGTGTTTTTTTGCAACATTGCAGTTTTAGGAATCTACAGACGGCCCTGATTACTAATACTGGGCTTAGTGCTTGCCGGTATGGCCAGCACTAACCCCAACACCTATTACCCCGGCACCCAGCGCCACCAGGGGTGTCGGAAAGAGCCAGGTACCCGCAGGACCAGACCTTCTAAATTGAGGGTCCGGTTCTGGGGCGGCTGCAGGCTGATACCATTAGGCTGGGAAGGGCCAATAACCGTGTCCCTTCCCACCCTGATAGTTCCAGGCTGCCGCTGCTGGCTGTATCTGGCTGGAGAAGGAAAAAAGGGGGGGCTCCATGCCATTTTTTTTTCAAAAATTATTAAATAATTTTTAATGGTGGCGGTGGGTGCCGAGGTAATAGATGTTGGGGTTAGTGCTGGCCATACCGGCAAGCACTAAGCCCAGTATTAGTAATCAGGGCCGTCTGTAGATAGCCATGATTACTAAAACTGCAATGTTGTAAAAAAACACACACACACACATAAAATATTTTATTGAAATAAATACTCCCTCAGACCCCTGTTTGACCATTTTATTTAAAAAATAAAAAAGCTGGTCCGACGTAATCCACCGAATCCAACGTAGTCCTCTGCATTCACGATCTTGAAAAATAGAAAACAAACAAATAGTGATGATCGAGCACCCAGATGCTCGGGTGCTCTGGACGGGCACTAGGTGGTGCTCGAGTGCTCGGCCGAGCACCCGAGTGTAATGAAAGTCAATGGGAGTGGACCAGGCACCCTCTGCTCAGATGAGGGGAGGGTGCCTGGTCCATAAAGAAAGTTGAGAAAATGGTGGAAACACCCCTAAAAGTGTTTGGGAACATCATGGGGAGGATGTATGGATGCATCTTGGACATGGAAGTCGTTGCTGGGAACGACAATTATGCCACTTTTACAAAATGACAAGAATACCCCCCAAAACCAAAGAGAACATCGATTTTACAGGAAATATTGTTAGGAAACATATATTGACTTGTACCTAAAGCTCCAGTGCTGCCAAAAATTACACGGAAAAGGCACTCCAATACAACGGTATAAAGAAGGGCCTCATTCACATTGTGGAACAATTGTTCTTGTCGTGGGACTCATACACTTATAAAGCCTATGCACAAAGTGACAGGGCTGCCAAAAATTACACTGAACAGGCACTCCGATACAACGGGTATAAAGAGAGCCTCATTCACATTGTGGAACAATTGTTCTTGTCGTGGGACTCATAAACTCATAAAGCCTATGCACAAAGTGACAGGGCTGCCAAAAATTACACTGAACAGGCACTCCAATACAACGGGTATAAAGAAGGGCCTCATTCACATTGTGGTACAATTGTTCTTGTCCTGTGACTCATACACTCATGAAGCCTATGCACAAAGTGACAGGGCTGCCAAAAATTACACGGAACATGCACTCCGATACAACGGGTATAAAGAGGGCCTCATTCACATTGTGGAACAATTGTTCTTGTCGTGGGACTCATACTCATAAAACCTATGCACAAAGTGACAAGTCTGCCAAAAATTACAAGGGACAGGCACTCCGATACACCTTTTATTACACATATAGGAGGGCATCAGACACACCTGTGAAAAATTAAGATTGATGGCCTGCTGGCGAGCAGACGCTTGAAAACATTATGGTTGTTTGGGCCTGCTGATGAGCAGACCCTTGTAAACATTATGGTTGAGGGCCTGCTGATGAGCAGACCCTTGAAAACATTATGGTTGAGGGCCTGCTGGTGAGCAGACCCTTGAAAACATTATGGTTGAGGGCCTGCTGGTGAGCAGACCCTTGAAAACATCATGGTTCATGGACTGCTGGTGAACGCAGCCGAATAAGTAGTTTCATGTAGTATGATGAAGGAAGAATAGGACGAGAATAGGAAGGGGTACATGAGAAAACAGTGTATCCAATACACCCTAAAAGTGTTCAGCCGCTTTCCTGTGGTGGGGTACAGAAGTCAGGGGCAATCCAGGACTTGTTCATCTTGATAAGTGTCAACCTGTCAGCATTGTCAGTTGACAGGCAAATGCGCTTATCAGTAATTATGCCCCCAGCGGCACTAAATACCCGCTCAGACAAAATGCTGGCGGCAGGGCAGGCCAGCACCTCCAAGGCATAGAGCGCCAGTTCGAGCCACGTGTCCAGCTTTGACACCCAATAATTATAAGGCACAGAGGGATCGCTGAGGACGTTGACACGGTCAGCTAGGTACTTCTTTACCATGTTCCAAAACTTTTCCCTCCTTGTCACACTAGGCCGCTCATCAGGGTGAGGCTGCTGGCGGAGTGTCATGAAAGTGTCCCAGGCCTTGGAGAGTGTCGCCTTGCCTTTGTTGGAACTACTGTGTGTTCCCCTCGTCTCCCCTCCTCGGGTGGCCAAGGAACTACGTACTCTGCCGCCTGTGTTCTCAGCTGGAAATTTTTGGAGCAATTTTTCTACAAGGGCCTTCTGTTATTGCACCATTTTCGTTGTTCTCTCCACCACAGGAATGAGAGATGAGAAGTTCTCTTTGTAGCGGGGGTCGAGAAGGGTGAACAACCAGTAATCGGTGTTGCCTAATATGCGTATAGTGCGAGGGTCAGCCTAGAGAGGCAGCCTAGCATGAAGTCAGCCATGTGTGCCAGAGTCCCAACAGACAAGGCTTCGCTCTCTCATTACCAGGAGAATGACCCTCAATCTTCTCCTCCTCATCCTCGTCCTCTTCATGGGCCCATCCACGCCGAAGAGATGCTGCAAATCTGCTCTGGGTACTACCCTGTGTAGCAGTAGCAACCGTCTCATGCTCCTCCTCCAATTGGCGCTGAGAAGACGAACCGAGGGTGGTCTGGCTATTGCCCTGTGTAGGGTCTTCCCCCATTTCCACATGCAAAGTGTCCGTCTTTATTGTGAGCAGTGAGGTTTTAAGTAGACACAGAAGTGGGATGGTTACGCTGATAATTGCATTATCGCCGCTCACCATCTGTGTAGATTCATCAAAGTTGCGTAAAACCTCACAAAGGTCAGACACAAATGCCCACTCGTCGCTTCTGAAGAGCGGAAGCTGACTTGAAAGGCACCGACCGTGTTGCAGCTGGTACTCCACTACTGCCCTCTGCTGCTCACATAGCCTGGCCAACATGTGGAAGGTGGAGTTCCAGCACGTGCTCACGTCACACAGCAGTCGGTGAGCTGGCAAGCGAAGGCGTTGCTGCGGCGTTGCCAGGCCGGCTGAAGCTGTAGGTGACTTCCTGAAATGGGCATACAGGCGACGCACCTTCACCAGTAGATGAGGCAAATAGGGGTAGGTTTTCAGAAAACGCTGCACCACTAAGTTGAAGACATGGGCCAGGAATGGTATGTGTGGGAGGTTGCCCAGCTCCAAAACTGCCACCAAGTTGCGCAGTTATCAGACATAACCATTCCTGGCTGTAGGTTGAGTGGGGAGAGCCACAGCTCAGTCTGGTCCCTTATGCCCTGCCACAGCTCAGCGGCGGTGTGCTGTTTGTCACCCAGGCAAATAAGCTTTAGCACGGCCTGTTGTTGCTGCCCCACTGCTGTGCTACTCACTGAAGTCTGACTGGTGCTGCAAGATTGTAATTCTGCAGTGGAAGTGGAGAAGAAAGCGGAAGAGAGAAGGAGGGGTTGCAGCCGCTAGCGTAGGTGGTGGCTTAAATACAGACTAGGGCCTGCAATCCTTATCGGTAGCACCTGTGCCATCCCAGGGGACGACTCGCTCCCAGCCTCCACAACGTTCACCCAGTGTGCCGTCAGGGAAATGTAGCGTCCCTGGCCACAAGCACTTGTCCATGTGTCAGTTGTTAAGTGGACCTTCCCCGTAACTGCGTTGGTCAGGGCACGGGTTATGTTTCGGGACACATGCTGGTGTAAGGCGGGGACGGTACAACGTGAAAAATAGTGGCGGCTGGGGACTGCGTATCGAGGGACATCTGCCGCCATTGGGCTGTGAAAAGCCTCGCTGTCCACCAGCCTAAACGGCAACATTTCCAGGGCAAGCAATTTTGAAAGTTGCGCGTTTAGTGCTATGGCCTGTGGGTGGGTGGCAGGGTATTTGCGCTAGCGTTCAAATGCCTGTGGTAAGGACATTTGAACGCTGCACTGGGACACTGTAGTGGACGTGGTCGCTAAGAGTGTCTGTGACGGTCCAGGTGCAGGGCGGGAGGCATCTGGGTATGCGGCTTGGGCAGCATGTAACTGAGTGGAAGAAGAGGCAGTGGTGTGACCTGCAGATACAGGTGGTGGACCCTAGCGTTCAGCACACCTATTAGGGTGTTTTGCTTTCATGTGGCGTATCATGCTGGTGGTGGTCAGGTTGCTGGTTTTCATGCCCCTGCTCATCTTGGTACGGCACAGGTTGCCAACGACAATTCTTTTATCGTCAGCACTCTCCTCAAAAAAACGCCAGACTGCGGAAAGCCTACTCCTTTGGCAAGGGAGATTGCCGCAAGGGTGTGCTGCGAGGAACAGTCACGGGCCTGGTTAGCGTGGCCTGCCTTTTCCCTCTTGCCACCCCACAGCCTCTTGCAGCCTGTTGCGGTGCTGCGGATCCCTCCCCCTCTTGCCAGGTTGGGTCAGCTATTTCATCGTCCACCACCTCCTCTTCAACTTCCTCACTCTGCTCCTCCTCCTGAAATGGTGAACGAACGAGAACCTGACTTAACTGCATCTCATCCTCATCATCAACCTCTTTAGACGCTAATTGCCTTTAACTTATTGGCAACTGTGTCTCATCATCATCATCATCATCATCCCCCTCGGGAGAAAATGCTTGTCCTTCCCCACCCTCATCTTCTTCAGACTGTGGATGATCAATAGTTTGAGAATCAGGGCACAATATCTCCTCATGTGCTACTTCAGGCGGCCTTGACGACAGGCCCAAATCAATGAATGGTGATGAAAAAAGCTTGTCGGAATAACTGAATGTGGGATCATTTCTTTGCCCAGATTCGGCATGGTGGGAGGAAGGAGGATCAAGGTGAGGATGTGGTTGCCCAGACTCTTGGCTACTGAGACTGGACTTTGTGGAAGAGAGGGTGGTGCTTAACCGACTGGAAGCACTACCACCTGCAATCCAACCAACTACCTGCTCATGCTGGTGTGGCTGCAGGAGTTGTGTCTTGCGATGCCCGGCAAACTGGACCAAGAAGCTAGAAGTTTTGGATGACTTAGTTTCTTGTGCTCTGCCAGCAGGCACAGTATCACCGTGCCCAGAGCCATGGCCTTTGCCTGCAGCATCAGCAGGACGCCCACTTCCCCGTCCCTTACT
>ONZH01013659.1:0-53187 GCA_900303285.1 Rhinella marina
TCTCACCTCTTGGGCCTCCACAAAAATCTTTAAGAGTCTCACCTTTTGGGCCTCCAAAATCTTTAAGAGGTCTCACCTCTTGGGCCTCACAAAATCTTTAAGAGGTCTCACTCTTGGGCTCCACAATCTTTAAGTCTCACCTCTTGGGCCTCCACAAAATCTTTAAGAGGTCTCACCTCTTGGGCTCCACAAAATCTTTAAGAACAAAATCTTAAGTCTCACCTCTTGGGCCTCCACAAAATCTTTAAGCAGGCTCCACCTCTCAACACAAAATCTTTAAAGGCTCACTCTTGGCCTCCACAAAATCTTTAAGAGGTCTCACCTCTTGGGCCTCCACAAATCTTTAACAGGTCTCACCTCTTGGCCTCCACAAATCTTTAAGAGGTCTCACCTCTTGGGCCTCCACAAAATCTTTAATCTCACCTCTTGGGCTTCCACAATACATAAAATATTTAGCCTTATAATTGGCAACTGTACTGTGCGTTCTCTAGCAAAATTCTTAAATACCTTGGTGTTAATACCCACCGTCTGAACAGTTAGCACACGGCTGTGTACCTTGAACTATAAAATATATAGGCCTTATAATTGGCAACTGTACTGTGCGTTCTCTTGCAAAATTATTTCACGGCTGTGAAGGCAAAATATTGTAACCAAAAAAAAATAAAATGCGGAGGGGGGCTAGCGGAATAGGACGTGGACGAGGACGGGGCGCGGAAATGCTGTTGGGGGCCATAGTTGCTGGTTGAATTATCTGAGGTAATGATTCTCCTTTAGACGACGCTTTCCCTTTGCATCGTTCTGCGATTAAACCATAAATAACTCTCTGCATATTTTATACCAAATGCACCCAGTACGAAAAAAGTCATAGAAAGTTTCCAAACAGAGACTGGAAAACATCAGTAAGTTGAAAAAAACTGTTCGCTAAAAAAAAAAAAAAAGTTAAAAATAAAATTGGCAGTTGATAGTATCGAGCTATTGTCACAGAGAGACGCGATTACAACACCTTCATTTACATTCAGTACATGTCTCAAGGCATTGGGAGAATGAAAACAGGCCACGGCTGGAGTATGAAATGTACCACCGCTTTGTACTGTCCGATACTGACCCGGTCCAGGGTGATGTCCAGCGAGGAAAGCAGTGGAGAGGTGGTGGTCTGCGCAAGCACCGAAAAAGGCAGCAAGAGGCAGAGGGATGTCCACAGGCAGAGGAATGTCCACAGGCAGAGGGATGTCCACAGGCAGAGGCATGTCCACAGGCAGAGGGATGTCCACAGGCAGAGGGATGTCCACAGGCAGAGGGATGTCCACAGGCAGAGGACAGTTCAGACAGAGAAGTGAGGCCACAGCCAGCAGGGCCGAGCGTAACCATCCCGCTCCTATGCGTCCTTAAAGAATCCCTCATCGCAATAAGGGAGAACGCATTGCACACAGAGGAGACGGGGGCAGGAGGAGACGCAACGGAGCTACACAGTCAGACCACACTTTTGTCTGCTTCACGGTGGCAGTTGCAGGAGGAGGAGGATGAGGAGGAGGAGGACGACGTGGAGGTGGCTGTGGAAGAGGAGGAGGATGCTGGCGGCGAGGGTAGCAGTCAGGCTGTGCGCGTCCCATTGGTTCAGCGCGGATGGGGCGGAGAGGAGGCGGAAGAGGAAGAGGAGGAAATGGCAAGTGATCCTTCTGGTGGGGGCAGTGACGTCATACCTATTCAGAGTCTGGCACACATGGCTGACTTCATGCTGGGCTGCTTTTCCCGGGACACACGTGTTGTCCGGATAGTGGAGAACAAACTGTACTGGGTCTTCGCAATCCAAGTTGGACACGTGGCTGGAACTGTCCCTGTACGCCTTGGAGGTGCTTGCCTGCCCTGCCGCCAGCGTGCTATCAGAAAGGGTGTTCAGCGCTGCCGGGGGCATTATCACCGATAAGCGCAGCCGCCTGTCAACCGACAGTGCCGACAGGCTGACGCTAATCAAAATGAACAGCAAGTGGATTGACCCGGACTTTGCTTCTCCAACAGTGGAAAGCAGCCAAAAGTGAAGTGCCATGTGTATGAAGTGCCATTTCCTCCTCCACCTCCTCCTCCTCCTCCTTAACCGCCGTAGAATTGCTCCGTAAATCAGAAAAATTTTTATATTTATGGCTCACCTCTTGGGCCTCCACAAAATGTTTAAGAGGTCTCACCTCTTGGGCCTCCACATAATTTTAAGAGGTCTCACCTCTTGGGCCTGCGCAAAATGTTTACCGAGGTCTCACCTCTTGGGCGTCCACATAATTTTTTAAGAGGTCTCCCCTCTTGGGCCTCCACATAATTTTTAATACGTCTCACCTCTTGGGCCTCCACAAAATGTTTAAGAGGTCTCACCTCTTGGGCCTCCACAAAATGTTTAACAGGTCTCACCTCTTGGGCCTCCACATAATTTTTTAACAGGTCTCACCTCTTGGGCCTCCACATAATTTTTAAAGGTCTCACCTCTTGGGCCTGCACAAATGTTTAAGAGGTCTCACCTCTTGGGCCTCCACATAATTTTTAAGAGGTCCTCCCCTCTTGGGCCTCCACATAATTTTTAATACGTCTCACCTCTTGGGCCTCCACAAAATGTTTAACAGGTCTCACCTCTTGGGCCTCCACATAATTTTAATACGTCTCACCTCTTGGGCCTCCACAAAATGTTTAACAGGTCTCACCTCTTGGGCCTCCACATAATTTTTAACGGGTCTCCCCTCTTGGGCCTCCACATAATTTTTAATACGTCTCACCTCTTGGGCCTCCACAAAATCTTTAACAGGTCTCCCCTCTTGGGCCTCCACATAATTTTTAATACGTCTCACCTCTTGGGCCTCCACAAAATCTTTAACAGGTCTCACCTCTTGGGCCTCCACATCATTTTTAAGAGGTCTCACCTCTTGGGCCTCCACAAAATGTTTAAGAGGTCTCACCTCTTGGGCCTCCACAAAATGTTTAAGAGGTCTCACCTCTTGGGCCTCCACATAATTTTTAAGAGGTCTCACCTCTTGGGCCTCCACATAATTTTTAAGAGGTGTCACCTCTTGGGCCTCCACATAATTTTTAACGGGTCTCCCCTCTTGGGCCTCCACATAATTTTTAAGAGGTCTCACCTCTTGGGCCTGCGCAAAATGTTTAAGAGGTCTCACCTCTTGGGCCTCCACATAATTTTTAAGAGGTGTCAACTCTTGGGCCTCCACATAATTTTTAAGAGGTCTCACCTCTTGGGCCTCCACATAATTTTTAAGAGGTGTCACCTCTTGGGCCGCCACAAAATTTTCCATGAGCCTCTGGCCAGCCCACGGCCTCTTCCTGCCTTTTGCGGTCCTACGCATCCCTCAACATCCCCACTGCTTTACCTGCTAGACATGACACTGGGCCAGGTCGGGTCACTGACATCTCAAGCGCCAACAATTTGGGCATTTTAAGGCTTCTGCATGTGTTTGAGTTGTTTTACATTTTAAAGAAGACATGTCTGACCACATCTCACACACACACACAATGACAATTAGGGGTGGGGTCTATTTGCTTTCCCCCTTGCCTATGCCATCTGTGGTTGTCATAGGCAACGTGATTTTAAGGGGTGCAGAATTTCATCGTTTTTTTTGTCTAGTTTGGCTTGGGGTCCATGGCAATGTAGAGGAAAGAAGGTTTCCTTGTATGGTCTCACTTTACAGAGAGGTTAGATTGTGTTTGGAGTGTATTGTTGAGAGGCTGTGATAGTGGCGTAATAGTGCGACTTGGGCGCGTTATATGCACCCAGACATGCTTCCCCTGCTGTCCCAGTTGCATTCCAGCAGTGTTGGCATCCTTTTCTGAGGTTCCAGGGTGGACTTGGTGACCTCCAAGTGGTCGAATTGAGATTTCCAAGTGGCGAGCATTTTTTCCCCATAGACTTTAATGGGATTCGATATTCGGTCGAATAGTCGAATTTCGCGGTCTATTCGAATCGAATTTCGAACTTTCGAATATTTCACTACTCGCTCATCTCTACTAGCCATTAGTGTTAGGCAGGATAATTTAATTGAGGGTTTTGGAATACTGCGGACAGACGACCATATTTCTTCATATGCAGAAGATGTTCTGTTTTTTGTAGAACACACCAATACAGTTTTGCCAAGAATTATTCAAACAGTGAAATCCTTTGGGGAGGTATCTGGCTTAGATATTAATTGGGCAAAAAATACTCTAATACCATTGGATAATTTTCAACTTTCTAGTGTGGAATCTTTTAACTCTTTAAAGAGGACCTTTCATGGGTCCACACTCTGTAGCAGGTTATGGAGGGCATGTGCGGTGGAGTTGGGAGAACTTACAATTTCTTCCGGGCGCAGCTCCGTTGGCCCACTGCGCCACTGTAAAGATCTGGCGCGCGCTATGCTAATGCATAGCATCGGAACAGGGAGGAGGAGACGCCAGGGATTCTCAATGGGCGTCTCCTTCTCCCTGGCTGTAGCGATGTCCAATCGCAGTGGAGAGCGTCACAGCCAGGGAGATTTAAACCTTCCAATGGAACAGGGAGGTTTAAACCTTCCCTATTTCAAGGCTTCTTTTATAGCTGCTCAGTTATTGTTGTGCTGTGAGTGGGAGAAAAGTCAACAGTAGAGATGAGCGAGCACTAAAATGCTCGGGTGCTCGTTATTCGAGACAAACTTTTCCCGATGCTCGGGTGCTCGTTTCGAGTAACGAACCCCATTGAAGTCAATGGGAGACTCGAGCATTTTTTGCAGGGGACCAAGGCTCTGCCTAGGGAAGGCTGGGTGAAAACCTGGAAACCATGCATGGATGCCTCTGAGGCTGCCTAATCCCACCATTACCCCAAATTCTCCTGCAACAGCCTGGTGGTGACCCTCATGGCAATTGTGCTCACCCAGACGAAGAAAGGCGAGGCACATGCCCATCACATGTTAGGGAAGCACCCAACTAGGTGCAACGAAGGTCCATCACCCATGCCCATGCTGGCACTGCTCTCCTATCCCCAGCCACACGATGCAGGCATAAGCCTGACACAGCATGGCAGTGACACCAACAAGAGACCAAGTTAGATGAGGTAGCAGGTGAGCCACCCAACAGTTTAGCCTGACGCAGCATGGCGGTGACAACAGAGTGACCGAGTTAGACTGAGATAGCAGGAGGTGAAGCACGGATGGTAATTCGAAGAAGGAGGAGGGGTTGGAAGAAGAGGCATAGTAAGTCTGAGAAACCGTGACCGAGGTAGGCCCCGCAATCCTCCAAGTGGGCAGTACATGAGCGGCCCCAGGGTCAGACTCGGTCAGAGTGACCGAGCTACACGACGGTAGCAGGTAGAGCACATACAAAATTTAGCGTGGCCCTGTATGTGGACGTTGAGGGCTTGTGCATGTAGGTGGGCTGAACTTTTTTTCTGCTTGCGCTCCAACGTCTGCTGTAATGACAGCTGAACGTTGCGCAAGGACACATTGGTGGACAGTGTGGAGGATCATGGAGGCGAAGGGGTGGTTTTCCGGCGGGAGGTGCTCGTGCCGGGGTCCTGGGCTGGGGGTTGACTCGCAGAGGCAGCGAGTGACACAGGGGAAGGAGCAGTGGTGGGACCCGCATGAGGGGAACGGACGGCCTTGGTTCCATAGTGTTTAGCACTCGTATACCTGCGCATGCTGGTGGTGGTTAGGCTGGTAGTGGTGGAACCCCCACTTAAAAATTTGGCATCAACTGGTACGGCTGTCAACATTGAGCTTGAACTAGTGGGGCATGTGTGGTATCGATTCTTCTCAGTTTAAAATCGTATACGTCCCCTATCTTGGGACCATATATTTCATGGATTTTTCGAACACGGAAAAGGAAAAAGAGCTTGCTCTGGCCAGGGGAGTGTCTTTTCTACTGCAGCTAAGGGGACGTGTCCATGCTCTGCCTATCACAGGTCAGGAGCCAATTAAAAGAAGAACCAAAAAAAAATCTGTTCTTCTTATCAGTTCAAAATCTAATACGTCCCCTATCCGGGTAAATTGTTTGGAGAGAGGGCCTGTAGGTGGGGGGCAGGCTGGGGGGAAGGAGGTTGAGCTGGAAGAGCCAGAGGAGTGCCCCCTTGGCTAGCGTGTGTGGTGGTGACAACAGCCGGATGGAGTTCGAATGACGACGCAGGACCCCAACTTAAAAATTTAGCATCAACCAGTACGGTTGTCAATTCTGAAATTTGTCAAGTGGGGCATGTGTTGTATGCATTCCTCTCAGTTTAATACCGTATACGGCACCTATCCGGAAGAATAGTTTGGAGAGAGAGAAAGAGAGGAAAAAGACGTATTTTTAAAAGTGACGTTCAGTATAGATCAGTTAAAGAGAAAGAAAGGATTTTATGAAATGGATTTGTATCACTGAGAGCAAAAGAATGTATTTTTTTACGTGACGTGCAGTATAGATCACTTGGAGATAAAAAGGGGAATGTGCAAACTTGGGCTGCTATAGTGCAAACCACTATGGTGGTGACAACAGAGTGAGCGAGTGACACTGCCGGAGCAGGCGAACCACATAAACATTTTTCGTGGCCCTGTATGGCGGCAGTGACAACAGAGTGACTGAGTTAGTATGCGGTAGCTGGTGAAGCACCCAACAATTTAGCCTGACACAGCATGGCGGTTACACCACCAATGACTTTGTCCGACTGAGAATGCAGTGAAATGGCTTTTGTTGAGCTTCCAAAAATTTTTTTCTTTTCGGAGTACATAAAGTCGACCCTCAGCAAAAAAAAATTTTGTTTAAATGTTCGTACTTGCGCCTCATGAAAAATTGTTTTGGACTGTCTGTTTAACGCTCCTGAAACATTGTTTTACAGTGTCTGTAGTTGACACTGCGGAAAAATTGTTTGGAGAGTGGGCCTGTAGGTGGCCCTCCGGAAAAATTGTTTTCAGAGAGGGCCTGTAGGTGGACCTCCGGAAAAATTGTTTAGAGAGAGGGCCTTTAGGTGGCCCTCTGAAAAAATTGTTTAGAGAGAGGGCCTGCAGGTAGACCTCCGGAAAAATTGTTTAGAGAGAGGGCCTGTAGGTGGACCTCCGGAAAAACTGTGGTAAAAGAGTGCCAGTTGGACCTCTAAAAAATTGCGTTTTTTGGGTCAGCGTTAGGCAAAGACGACAAGGAGGAGGAGGAGTAGGAGGAGTAGAGAAGAGGAATCGGATACATAAGTAATGTTAATCTTTAGCTGCTTTCCCCCGGAGGAGATTTGAATTCCGGTGAAATCCAGGCTTTGTTCATTTTAATAAGCGTCAGCCTGTCAGCGCTGTCAGTTGACAGGCGTGTACGCTTATCGGTGATGACGCCACCAGCTGCACTGAATACCCGCTCTGACAACACGCTAGCGGCAGGGCAGGCCAGCACCTCCAAGGCGTACAGCGCCAGTTCAGGCCACGTGTCCAGCTTTGAAACCCAGTAGTTGTATGGAGCAGAGTGATCGGTCCGGACGTTGGTATGGTCAGCTAGGTACTCCCTCACCATCTTTCTGTAAAGCTCACCCCTACTCTGCCGAGACTGGGGACAGGTGACAGTGTCTTGCTGGGGTGATATAAAACTGGTAAAGGCCTTGGAGAGCGTTCCCCTGCTAGTGCTGGACAAGCTGCCTGCTCGCCTCCTCTCCCTTGCTACTTGACCCACAGAACCACGCCCTCTGCCGCTAGCGGTGTCAGATGGGAAGGATTGTTTCAGCTTGTGCACCAGGGCCTGTTGATATTGATTCACTCTCATACTCCTTTCCTCTACAGGGATGAGAGTGGAAAGGTTCTGCTTGTACCGTGGGTCCAGGAGAGTGAACACCCAGTAATCGGTGTTTGAAAAAAAGCTTCTAACGCGAGGGTCACGGGATAGGCAGCCTAACATGAAGTCTGCCATGTGCGGCAGAGTCCCAACACGCAAGAATTCCCTCTCCTCACTGGCCTGACTCTCCATTTCCTCCTCCTCTTCAGCCCATACATGCTCAGGAGTTAAGAAGGACTGAGCATTGGTACCCTCTTTTGTCTCGCCGACATTCTCCTCCTCTTCCTCCTCATCCTCATCCCCCTCCTCCGATACGCGCTGAGAAACAGACCGGAGGGTGCTCTGGCTATCAAGCGACGTATCTTCCTCCACCGTCTCTTGTGACAAGCGCAAAGCTTCCGACTTCATGCTGAGCAGTGAGTTTTTCAACAGGCAAAGCAGTGGGATGGTGAGGCTGATAATGGCGGCATCGCCGCTGACCATCTGTGTTGACTCCTCAAAGTTGCTCAACACCTGGCAGATATCAGACATCCACGTCCACTCCTCATTGTAGACTTGAGGAATCTGAGTGACCTGACTACCAGTTCTGGTGGAAGTTGACATCTGGCAGTCTACAATTGCTCTGCGCTGCTGGTAAACTCTGGATAACATGTTTAATGTCGAATTCCATCTTGTGGGCACGTCGCAACAGTCGATGAGCGGGCAGTTGTAGGCGGCGCTGCGCTGCCCTGAGAGTGGCAGCATCTGTGGTCGACTTGCGGAAATGCGCACAGATGCGGCGCACCTTGGTGAACAAATCAGACAGATTGGGGTATGTCTTGAGGAACCGCTGAACTATGAGATTGAACACGTGGGCCAGGCATGGCACATGTGTCAGTCTGCCGAGTTGCAGAGCCGCCACCAGGTTACGCCCGTTGTCACACACAACCATGCCTGGCTTGAGGTTCAGCGGTGCCAGCCACAGATCGGTCTGCGCCGTGATGCCCTGTAACAGCTCTTGGGCGGTGTGCCTTTTGTCACCTAAGCTCAGCAGTTTGAGCACCACCTGCTGGCGCTTACCCACGGCACTGCTGCTGCGCCTAGAGCTACCGACTGAAGGCGCCGTGCCCACGGATGGTAATTCGGAGGAGGAGGTGGAGGAGGAGGAGGGGTCGTCGGAGGAGGCATAGTACGTCTGAGAGACCATGAGCGAGGTAGGCCCCGCAATCCTCAGTGTGGGCAGTACATGAGCGGCCCCAGGGTCAGCCTCGGTCCCAGCCTCCACCAAGTTAACCCAATGTGCCGTCAGTGATATATAGTGTCCCTGCCTGGCAGCACTTGTCCACGTGTCCGTGGTTAGGTGGACCTTCTCAGAAACAGCGTTGGTCAGGGCACAGATGATGTTCTGTGACACGTGCTGGTGTAGGGCTGGGACGGCACATCGGGAAAAATAGTGGCGGCTGGGGACCGAATACCGAGGGGCAACCACCGCCATGAGGTTGCGAAAGGCCTCGGTCTCTACCAACCTATAGGGCAGCATCTCCAGGCTCAGCAATTTGGAGATGTGGATGTTGAGGGCTTGGGCATGTGGGTGGGTGGAACTGTATTTCCTCTTGCGCTCCAGCGTCTGCTGTAAAGACAGCTGAACGCTGCTCAGGGACACATTGGTGGACGCTGTGGAGGATCGTGGAGGCAAAGGTGTGGTTTTCCGGCGGGAGGCGCTCGTGCCGGGGTCCTGGGCAGGGGGTTGACTAGCAGAGGCAGCGAGTGACACAGGGGAAGGAGCAGTGGTGTGACCCGCAGGAGGTGAACGGCCTTGGTTCCATTGAGTGGGGTGTTTAGCACTCATATGCCTGCGCATGCTGGTGGTGGTTAGACTAGTAGTGGTGGCACCCCTGCTGATCCTGGTGTGGCACAGGTTGCACACCACAGTCCGTCGGTCATCCTCAATTTCTTTAAAGAACCTCCAGACTTGCGAACATCTAGGCCTTGCCACGGGAGCTTCACTACGTGAAACAGTTGCTGCTGATGCACCAGCTCTGGCCCTGCTTCTCCCTCTGGCCACACCACTGCCTCTTCCAACCTGTTCTGGTGCAGCACTCTCCTCCGCCTCAGAAGCACTGTCTTCACTCGGCTTATCAACCCAGCTTGGGTCAGTCATCTTGTCATCCTCCGATTCCTCAGTCTGCTCCCCCTTCGGACTTCCTGCCCTGACAACTCCTTCACCACTGTCTGACAACCGTGTCTCCTCATCGTCCGACACCTCTTTACACTCTTCTTCCACTAAGTCAATAATGTCATCATCATCACCCACAGACTGCGACAGTTGGAAAACTTCGGCATCGGGAAAGAGGTCAGTAGCAACCTGAGAAGTGGTTTGTGACTCTGGGAAGGGTCCAGAAAACTGTTCCTCAGAGTATTCCAAATTTTCCTGGGAGGGGGCAGACTGGGTGGAAGGAGATTGAGGTGGAGGAGCCGGAGGAGTGCTCCCTTGGGTAACGTGGACTGCGTGGAAGACTGACTGGTGGACAAATTACTTGAAGCATTGTCCGCAATCCACGACATCACCTGTTCGCACTGTTGTGGTTTCAACAGTCCTCTACCACGTGTCCCTGTAAGTTCAGACATGAAGCTAGGGAGTGTAGCTCTGCGGCGTTCCCCTGCTCCCTCATCAGCAGGTACTGTCTCACCCTGCCCAGGACCACGGCCTCTGCCCCCTGCAGTAATTGAATGCCCATGCCCACCCCCACGCCCTCATCCTCGAACCTTAGCCCTGGGGTTCAACATTTTCTGTATATAAGTGTATTATATAAAAAAAAATGGGCCTGCTGTACTGAAACCCACAAACTTGTTCAATCTGTACAAGTTAATATATATGTGGATAAGTTAAAGCAAAATTACGTATGTTATTACGTACCGTGCAGTATGGAGCAATTACACTGAAACTATTAGATTAGGCAGACTTGGTCTGCTTAAGTGCAACCCAGGCAAATGTCGCACAGAGATTTTTGTAATGTAGCTGTATCAGTGAGAGCAAAAGACCTTTTTTAATTACGTGACGTACAGAATGGGTCACCTGGACAGAAAATACGGATTGTGGTTTGTGGTGACTGAACAGCTGAACTGTGACACACAGAATGGTTCCACACAGCTGTATGAAATGGATTTGTATCACTGAGATAAAACAACAACAAAAAATTTTTTTTGTTTTGTTTTGTTTTTTTTTTAACGTGACATGCAGAATATATCAGAGAGCAAACTCAGCCCCTGCTGACTGTGGCTATTTTGACTGCAACCAAGAAAAATGTCGCACTCAGATTTTTGTAATGTAGCTGTATCAGTGAGAGCAAAAGACCTTTTTTAATTACGTGACGTACAGTATAGGTCACCTGGACAGAGAATACGGATTGTGGTTTGTGGTGAATGGACAGCTGAACTGTGACACACAGAATGGTTCACACAGCTGTATGAAATGGATTTGTATCACTGAGATAAAACAATAAAAAAAAAATTGTTATATATGGCGATAGCTGCCCTACTAGTGCAAGCCAGCCCAGCCAGGAGACAAAAAATCTCTTGTAGCCCTTAGAACGGCTGTTGGGTTCTTTTGAGATCACTCCTGCCTAACAGAGAACTAAATCCAGGCCCTAACACTCTCCCTGAAACGCAGCAGATCTGTCCCTAACGACATCCAGGCAGCGACTGAGCACTAGTATATTCCAAGGTCACCTGATCTGGCTATCCAACCCCTGCTATCGACATGTAAGGGCCCCACGTGATGCTGGGTGTACCACAGAGTCTCCTGGCTTGTGATTGGCTGAGTTTATAGGTGCCAAAAATTAAGCAGTGAGCACTTACGAGTACCCTAATATTCGAACGAGCACCAAGCTCGGACGAGTATGCTCGCTCATCTCTAGTCACCAGTATAAGATGCTATTGAATCGATCCCCATATCATAGTATTTTTGCTTTGCTAGAATTTTTTAATTAAATGATTTTTGGGGTGATTTTTTAAATAAAACTGCTAGTCCGTTTCTCAACATAGGCCTTTACTAAAGGCGTTGTCCAAGATAAGAAAATCATAGATGCTACCAAGAACAGCTCCACACCTGTACATGGGTTGTGTCCAGTATTGTAGATGAGCTGGAAATGAGAGAGGATGTGCAGCAATACCACACACAGTCTGTTGATAGGTGTGGCGCTGTTTTTGGAAGACAGCAGCCGTACTTTCCTAATTCTCCACACACTGTTTAATGAAAGATCTTAACAGACATTAGGCTAGAACTGTGTTAATGAAGGAAGTCATGTTGAATGGCAGTATGTTAGTATTTTGTTCCACAAATATTACATTTACAAAAGAACTCCGAGAGCAAAGTGAAATGTTTGCCGACAGGCGCAACCTGTGCTTAATTCTGTATAATCTGTAACTAAGAACCAGAATTCCTCACCAATTATCTCTGTATCCAGTTGTGTACATGAAGCTATCTTTCCAATCAGAGATTTGGGGCTGCTCTGCTGTCTTCTCCTTCATCATGCAAAACCATAGCTGGCACTAAACAATAGAGAAGAAAAAATAAGGAATATGAATAAACAACCTAGCGGATAATTACATGGGGAAACTCCAATTTTATTGTACTTTGTCCTTGCTGGCATGTTTAGATACAGTGCTCTAGTACCTAACAACAGTGCAAGAATGCACTTATACTCACACGGGGACAAGCACATGAATCAAAAAATTTGGCCTCTGTGAGAACAGCTTAAGGTTGCCAGTCCCCGTAGAGTGCTGGCAACCAGGCTGATAGCTGATCTCTCTCCAGGACAGAGCAATAATGCTGGACACAGAAAAAACAGCGGATAGTTTAGACTGGCGCGTTCCTCTACAGCTGAGGAATATTTTTCGTTTTTCAATATCCAACACTCATAGACTCACAACAAGCAGATCCCCTGCAGTCATCTCAGATGTGGTTGGCTGTAGTCCCATGGAAATGTGTAATTGAGGCTAATCATACAGTGTAGGAATGTAAGGGGCAAATGGTGTTCAATAGCACTTGAAAGGTCAATTAGACAGCTTCCTTGTGTATGATAACTAGTGTTGAGCAAAGCAAGGCTTTCAAATCTGAATTCAGTCTGAAGTTTAGAAAAACTTTGATTTGCAATAAATCCGAATTTCCTCATGCTTCCTGGTAACAAATCATAGTTACATAGTTACATACATAGTTACATAGTTGTTAAGGTTGAAAAAAGACAAAAGTCCATCAAGTCCAACCTGTAATCCTGCTATATCGATCCCTGGATCAATGTCCATCTTCCTTTTAAAAAGGGGTTGGGCCTAAGGGAAAGGGTGTGTAGAACAAGATTTCTATACATTGTCATAAGCTTTAATGTTATTTTGAATTAAAAAGTCATCTAAACCTTTTTTTAAGCTATCTACTGCTATGTCCAGATCATGTGGCAGGCTATTCCAGAGATTCACAGCCCTTACTGTAAAAAATGCTTGTTGCCTCTTATGACTGAATCTCTTTTTCTCCAGGCATAGGGAGTGGCCTCTTGTTTTTTGAGAGGGTTTAACACAGAATAACTTCCCTTGATATTTTTTGTATGGTCTGTTTATATATTTGTACAGGTTAATCATGTTCCCCCTTTGACGTCTTTTTTCAAGGCTAAACAAATTCCGTTCATTTAATCTTTGCTCATAACTAAGATCTTCCAGGCCCTTTATGAATTTAGTGGCTCTCCTCTGTACCTTTTCTAACTCCAGGGCATACTTTTTATGAACTGATGCTCAGAACTGAACTGCGTATTCAAGTTGAGGCCGCACCAACGCTTTGTATAGTGGCAATATTACACCCCTGTCCCACGAATCCATACCTTTTTTAATACAAGACAAAATTCTGTTGGCCTTAGAGGCAGCTGACTGGCATTGCATGCTGTTATTTAGTCTATGACTTACTAATACACCCAGATCCTTCTCAACAAGTGACTCTCCCAGTTTTACTCCCCCTAAGACATATGCTGCATGCAGATTATTCGCCCCCAAGTGCATAACTTTACATTTATCTCTATTGAACCTCATTTGCCAAGTGGAGGCCCAAACAGTAAGTTTGTCCAAGTCAGTTTGTAACTTATTAACATCTTCCATAGACTGGATTATATTACAAAGTTTGGTGTCATCTGCAAAAATAGAAACAGCACTATTAATCCCATCCTCTATGTCATTAATGAATAAGTTAAATAAAAGCGGACCCAGCACAGTACCTTGGGGAACACCACTTATAACCAGGGACCATTCAGAGTAGGAATCATTGACCACAACTCTTTGGAAACGATCATGAAGCCTAAACCAATAGACCTCAATTTACCCATTAGCCGTCCATGAGGGACAGTATGAAACGAATAAAGAATCTGTAAATATTATGAACAGAGGCAAAGCAATAACTGAACTGAGGCCCTCTTTTTGTCATTTATTATACTTTTTACACTCGTAAGTCATGTGGGGTTTAATTTTATTCGCTTGAACTTGTTACCTCTAGAAACGTATTTAAAAATATACTTATCCAAAGTAGATTTAAAGCACTCTCATTTAGCATCAGTGTCATTATGTGACAATAGTTGCTCCCAGTCTATGTCCTGAAGTGCAGAGCACAACTCTGGGAAATTTGCCTTTTCGAAATTAAATGTTTTTGCCCTACCAACATGAGTTTGTTTTTTACAGTTTAGTTGGAATATAATTATATTGTGGTCAACCAAGGTTCTCGTGGACAGTGACATTTCTCACAAGCTCTGCATTGTTAGAAATTGCTAGATTGCTAGAAATTGCTAGATCCAGAAGAGCATCGCCTCTAGTAGGATCTTCTACAAACTGGCTCATAAAATTATCCTGCAAAAAGCTGAGGTATTTTCTCAGTTTTGTAGCAGAGGCAGAACCATGTTCTCAATCTATGTTTGGATAGTTAAAATCTCCCATTATCACTACTGTGCCGGCCTGCACCGCCTGCTCCATTTGCATATACAGTTGATCTCCTCAGTGGGGGGTCTATAGATCACACCAAGAATTAATTTTTCATTATTTTTTTCCCTCTGAATTTTTACCCACAAGGTTTCAACATCCTCACAACCTTCATCCACAATTGTTTCTTTCACACTTACTTTTATATCACTCCTGGCATAAAAACATACACCACCACTTTTGCCTTTAGCCCTATAGTTTCTAAAGAGTGTAAAACCTTGAAAATTTACAGCCCAATCATGAGAAGTGTCCAGCCATGTCTCAGTGGCACCAACTACATCAATATGTTTCTCCAGTACCAAGGCCTCAGGCTCTCCCATTTTGCTTGCTAGACTTCTGGCATTTGTGAACATACATTTTAAGTTGTCATCAAATTTTACACTTTTAGGAAATGTATTTTTTGATTTTTTTTATTATCATTTTTTTCCTCCTTCAGATTTGGTTTGCGACTGACAGATCTCCTTATCCACTTTTCTAATGCCCCCCCACCAATATATTCTGACCCCTCTCTAACCTGTCTACCTCCATATTTATAGCCACATCGTCCCCCCTCATCCCTAGTTTATTTTTTCCTAAAATGATGGCTGCACGTGTCATGAAGGGAAAGTAAGAAGCGTGTGGTTTCACAGTGGTGTACTTGGCTATCTCTGGAACTCCAATAGAAATTAATCAGTTTAAATGTAATTCAATATCAATAAGATGGAAGCCTTTATTATTCCACTGCTAGCATGCCAACCAATACCATCCAGTCTCCACCCTTTAGGAGATCCAGTTCTTAATGATTACCATTCTCATCTTTGCTGGCTTTACTTCTTCCAAATCATCCTTCAAAGTCTCCATGTCCTAGAAAAGTTAGCAAGATCCAGAGAGAGGAGAAGCTGGATATTTCTGATGACATATTCTCATCTTAGATGATGTGGAAAAGGACGAAAAGCAGATGGCAGAAGAAGGGCTCCAACCTGTAGGGCAGGAGAGCGCTGAGGTTGAGAAGTGGGTATTCCAGATTGGATTAATATTCTGGGTTTACTGTCAAATAACCTGCAGGAGAGTTAAGGCAAGAACAGAAATAGTATTCACCCCACCTAACCAGCCAAACACCATACCAGCAACAGCCTGTTTAAAGGTGCGTTTAAGGTGTAGAGCGGCCATTAACAATAAAGACCAACTATACAGTAAACTGTTCAGAATTACATGAAAGACACCTGCAGGCCAATTGGCTGCGCGGTTCTTCACCTCAGCAAGGCCGCAACCCACCATTGAAGCAGCATGGCCGCTCCATATGGCCATATATTAGGGGCTCATGCACAAGAATGTGTTTTCTTTCTGTGCTTGTTCCATTTTTTTTCCAGACTGACAAGGAATCATTCATTTTAATGGGTCCGCAAAAAAAAACGGAAGTTACTCCGTGTGCATTAGGTTTCAATATGTCCATATGTCTGTTACACAAAAAAATAGAACATGTCCTATAATTGTCCGCATTATGGACAAGGATAGTACTGTTCTATTAGGGGCCAGCTGTTTCATTTGGCAAAATACGGAATACACATGGATGTCATCTGTATTTTTTGCAGATCCGTTTTTGTGGACCGCAAAATACATATGGTCATGTGCATGAGCCCTAAGACAGAGTGGCCTGGGTATACCTGATTTATAGCGCTCATGACAAATTAATTTGTAACTTATTAAAATTCTTGGCTAACTTTGAGAAATTTCAGAATCAAATTTTTGAAACTTTGTTCATATCTAATGATAACTATACAGTATGTTTTTTCAAAAAACGTGTAAATTCATTTACAAGGTACATATTGAGTTTTAGTTAATGTGACCCTCTAGCAATGCATAATATTCGATTATGTATTGCTAGAGAATAATCAACATACCTGGTGCCCTGCTCATGATCCATCCTACATCCATTCATCAGTTCTTCTGCTTTTTAATCACAAAATGGAGACTATAATGACCATTTCAGACAATCACAGCACACAGTGCATAACGTATTCTTAATCTATGATGCCCATTTTGTGATGAAGACAATGGGAAGCAGATTGGAGGAACAGAGGCAGGATGGATCATGAGGAGGACACCATTTACAATGTACTGTGACTGAAGGGTCGCTTTAAAGCATATATCAATTACAAAATAATATATATGAAACTGCTATTCCAACACTAACTAAAGCTTTGTGAGTAAATAAAAATTTTTGTGATGTTTGAAACTCTCACTAAGAGTAGTTTGTTTAAATTTGTGGAGAATTGTCAAAATATAAATAGCCAATTAGGAATGTTACAGGAAATTATGTCACTACTAGATCAGTATTCAGTAAGTGTCACTTTCAGTGTAAATATCTGAACAGAGCTCAGCATCTCATGCCTGGATTGGTTATCTGTTGGATCAGAGAAATTGCAGAAGGTCAGCGCACTTTTATATTTAGGTGGGTCTGTGGTTACCTGCCAAAACACTGATACTTGAGCTAGTTTTTTTAGCTAGTTGTCTGCCAGCTTGTGCCCTTTACCTATAGGTAGCAAAAAAACACCTCCTATAAATCCTCCCCCACAAAAAGTACAGAAGCTATGAATTCTGCCCTGTCAACAGAGTAACAAAGTCCCATCCCCTGCAGAAAGCACAGTAACTCTACGTTGGACAAAACAATGCATCCTACAAGAAAATTACCTGCATAGTAAGTCAGCAGAAAAGCTCAAAAGTAGCAGACGTATAAGATACCAAGGAGGAGCAGGCGAGTAGAACAAGCCAAAGTCAAAAACAAGAGAGTCGGTATAAGCCAAGGGGTTATCCAGAAATAAGCTGAGGAGTCAAAGCCAGAAGAATCAGTATAGGCCTAACTAGTAGATTAGGTTAATCTAGAAACAAGCCAAGGTCAATACACAGGAAGGCCCAACAGAAATGCAGCACTGTTTTGAGCACAGAGAATCGAATCACAAGCACTGACAAGCAGTAAGTGCCTGACTTAAAGGGGTGGGCCACTTTACTAACGTTTTAAGTGTCCTTACTGTTTGTTATTTAATATTTTTATTGTTTTAGTAAGGTCATTTAAACAAATGATAATAAAGAATACACTGGACACAGGAGGGACCTGAATCGCACAGGCATAGGTATTTTTAGGAGATCTGGTGATGTACTGGGCTCTCCATAGGGACTGCTAGGCAGAGGCTTCCACCCAGTAGTGAGCCCAGTGGCTTCACCGACACTAATGAGTGGGCTTTAGCGCTGTCCTACACTCTAAAACAGCTAGGGCAGTGCTAAAGCCTGCCCATCAGTGCTGGTGACGACACCAGGAACACTATTAGGCAGAAGCCTGTGCCTAGCAGTGTACCAAAGTAAACAAAAAGCCTTTGCCCTGTGCGATACAACACAGGGCAAGGGAGAGAATTGGACCATGAAATGCTCCAATGCTTATGTCAGGGGGGCTGGAGGGGTGAAGATAGGGATATGTCCGAGTTCAGCTCTAAACCCGAACAACCCCTTTAATTAATATACAGTAAGGACATGTGTGCCCTGCTGATGTTTGCCAATACTCTATACCCTCTGAGCAGTTAGTGACCATGGGAGCAGCACACAGAAATAAAAATCTCCCTTTATATTTATTATTCCAATGAAGTTTAATGTAATAGACCCTTACTTTCCCGTATACAGAGCTATAAAGTGGGGATTTACTGTGCCCAGGAAAGTGCATAATTTACACTGTGCAGTGAGACCATCCAAATGAATGAGCCGACTTCACTATAGAAAGATACTAGCACTCACTGCGCATGCTCAACCAAAGAATATACTATTGGGGGATGTAACCAGTAATATCAAGGTAGAAACATTCACATACTGCACCAGAGGGTATTGAGCAGCCTGCCTACCATGCCAGTGCACAATTGCACATCTTGCTTGTCATTATAACTTGTCCAGTAAGGACATGGAAGGGTTACATATCTGAAAATGATTGTAATAATTTTTGTCAAAGTCTTTGTAAATATGTAAATATTGTCTATAATTGTGTTTGCTATGACTTCAGTAGAATGTAATTCTTCCACATCGACTAATCCCTAAGATTTCCAGTGCAATGGAAAACACTGAGAGGCTATTATCTTGGTTTTGGCAGAATCATTGATTTCCACTAAATATTTTTTTCCTTTCCTTCATTACATAATGCACATGTATTGTTCATTCTGATATTGTTTGACTTGCTCCATCATGAATTGCATTGTGGGGGATACAGGTCACTGAATATGAGCTCATATCTTATGCCTGTTTATATTTGTAGACAAGAAATTCTGAAATGAGTAACTTGCAAAAAAAGTGATACAAACAAGTTACACAGTGCTTAGTACAGTTTATAATTTACTACACCCACGAATAGGAATCCATGTTTGAATATAGTTTAAAAGTACAGGATGAGGCAAAAGTTTGGACACATCCTTTTATCTGATGGAATATGTAAAAGTGTTAATAAGGAGGGAGACTGCATTATTTGGGGGAGGGAATGTTTTCAGCTGCCATTTTGAAATCCGCCATATCAAATTCCGATCAGGTTTTTCAAAAAGGAAGGGGGTCATGTGATATAGCAATCTTAGCTAGAATTTACCCAGAAACACATTTGGAAGGGTAAGTTTTGCCCTATCGTTACCTGTTTAAGAATTGTCAAAGTCTTCTAAAGTGCTTTAGAAGACGTGTTCAATGTGTCCACAATTCTGCTGGGTGCACTTGGTTTAACATTTAATCCAGTCTTTGTCTCGGACCCCTACTTATAGCCAGGGATATGACACCCGACATTCTCTCCGATTTGCTGTTTTGCAGTAGCTCCAGTGCTTGAATTTGGCACTGGAACTACACTGTTGTTCAGTGGCCAGAGCTATTTACTGCAGCATTGCTCTCTTGCACAATGGACAGAGATGTGTAGTTCCAAAGTTGATTAACTTTACCGGAGCAACTGCAGAACAGCTGATTGGTGGGGGATCGTGTGTCAGACCCCTGCCAATCAGATTCTGATGGCCTGTCCTAAGGATAGACCATCATTGTAAACAGTTGGACAACCTCATTTAGGGTATTAGATTTAAGTAAATACAATTTAGTAGACAGCAATAGAGATGAGCGAGCATACTTGTCCGAGCTTGATACTCGAGTATTAGGTTATAAGTGCTCGCTACTCGAACGGGTATCTCGCCATGCTCGAGGAAATGGCATCTCCCGCCTTTTGAATTTTTGGCGGCTATAAACTCAGCCAATCACAAGCCAGGAGACTCTGCGGTACACCCAGCATCACGTGGGGCCCTTACATGTCGATAGCAGGGGTTGGCTAGCCTGATCAGGTGACCCTGAAATATACTAGTGACTGCCCGCGGTGCTCGGCTCAGTCGCTGCCTGGATGCCGTTAGGGACAGATCTGCAGTGTGATACAGGGAGAGTGTTAGGGTGTTCTACTAGATTTGTGTTAGGCAGGAGTGATTCTAAAAGAACCCAACAGCCCTTGTTAGGGCTACAAGACCCTTTTTTTTAACCTGCTTGTGGCTGGGCTTGCTGGCACTAGTAGTGCAGCTACCGCCATATTTGCAGCATTTTGCAGGGAGACTGGAAAAAGTTTATTTTTTGGCTCTCAGTGACACACATCCATTTCAAACAGCTAAGTGGGACAATTTTTTGTGTTTAATTGAAATAGGCACAGTCTGCAGAAGATTTTTTTCTGTCTAACTGATAGATAGTGGAAGTCACAGTACAAAATCCTTTTGTTTGCTCTCAGTGATACAAATCCATTCCATACAACTGTGTGGAACCATTCTGTGTGTCACAGTTCAGCTGGCCAGTCACCACAAACCACAATCCATATTTTCTGTCCAGGTGACCCATACTGTACGTCACGTAATCAAATACGGTCTTTTGCTCTCACTGATACAGCTACATTAGAAAAATCTCTGTGCGACATTTGTCTGGGTTGCACTTAAGCAGACCAAGTCTGCCTAATCTAATAGTTTCAGTATAATTGCTCCATACTGCATGGTACGTAATAAAATACGTAATTTTGCTCTAACTTATCCACCTATATATTAACTTGTTCAGATTGAACAAGTTTGTGGGTTTCAGTACAGCAGGCCCATTTTTTTTTTTTTGGTATATATAATACACTTATATAAAGAAAATGTTGAACCCCAGGGCTAAGGGTCAAGGACGAGGGCGTGGGCGTGGGCATTCAATTACTGCAGGGGGCAGAGGCCGTGGTCCTGGGCAGGGTGAGACAGTACCTCCTGATGAGGGAGCAGGGGAACGCCGCAGAGCTACACTCCCTAGCTTCCTGTCTGAACTTACAGGGACACGTGGTAGAGCACTGTTGAACCCACAACAGTGCGAACAGGTGATGCCGTTGATTGCGGACAATGCTTCAAGTAATTTGTCCACCAGTCAGTCTTCCACGCAGTCCACCCACGTTACCCAAGGAAGCACTTCTCTGGCTCCTCCACCTCAACCTCCTTCCCCCCAGTCTGCCCCCTCCCAGGAAAATTTGGAATGCGATCCGGCATACTCTGAGGAACTGTTTTCTGGACCCTTCCCAGAGTCACAAGCCACTTCTCAGGTTGCTGCTGACCTCTTTCCTGATGCCCAAGTTTTCCAACTGTCGCCGTCTGTGGGTGATGACATTGTTGACTTAGTGGAAGAAGAGTGTAAAGAGGTGTCGGATGATGAGGAGACACGGTTGTCAGACAGTGGTGAAGTAGTTGTCAGGGCAGGAAGTCCGAGGGGGGAGCAGACTGAGGAATCGGAGGATGACGAGGTGACTGACCCAAGCTGGGTTGATAAGCCGAGTGAAGACAGTTCTTCTGAGGAGAAGGCGAGTGCTACACCAGAACAGGTTGGAAGAGGCAGTGGTGTGGCCAGAGGGAGAAGCAGGGCCAGAGCTGGTGCATCAGCAGCAACTGTTTCACGTAGTGAAGCCCCCCGTGGCAAGGCCTAGATGTTCGCAAGTCTGGAGGTTCTTTAAAGAAATTGAGGATGACCGACGGACTGTGGTGTGCAACCTGTGCCACACCAGGATCAGCAGGGGTGCCACCACTACTAGCCTAACCACCACCAGCATGCGCAGGCATATGAGTGCTAAACACCCCACTCAATGGAACCAAGGCCGTTCACCTCCTGCGGGTCACACCACTGCTCCTTCCCCTGTGTCACTCGCTGCCTCTGCTTGTCAACCCCCTGCCCAGGACCCCGGCACGAGCGCCTCCCGCCGGAAAACCACACCTTCGCCTCCACAATCCTCCACAACGTCCACCAATGTGTCCCTGCGCAGCGTTCAGCTGTCTTTACAGCAGACCCTGGAGCGCAAGAGGAAATACAGTTCCACCCATCCACATGCCCAAGCCCTCAACATCCACATCTCCAAATTGCTCAGCCTGGAGATGCTGCCCTATAGGCTGGTAGAGACCGAGGCCTTTCGCAACCTCATGGCAGTGGCTGCCCCTCGGTATTCGGTCCCCAGCCGCCACTATTTTTCCCGATGTGCCGTCCCAGCCCTCTACCAGCACGTGTCACAGAACATCATCCGTGCCCTGACCAACGCTGTTTCTGAGAAGGTCCACCTAACCACGGACATGTGGACAAGTGCTGCCGGGCAGGGACACTATATATCACTGATGGCACATTGGGTTAACTTGGTGGAGGCTGGGACCGAGTCTGACCCTGGGGCCGCTCATGTACTGCCCACACCAAGGATTGCGGGGCCTACCTCGGTCACGGTCTCTCAGACGTACTATGCCTCCTCCTCCAACCCCTCCTCCTCCTCCACCTCCTTCTCCGAATAACCATCCGTGGGCACAGCGCCTTCAGTCGGTAGCTCTAGGCACTGCTGAGCTTAGGTGACAAAAGGCACACCGCCCAATAACTATTACAGGGCATCAAGGTGCAGACCGATCTGTGGCTGGCACCGCTGAACCTCAAGCCAGGTATGGTTGTGTGTGACAACGGGCATAACCTGGTGGCGGCTCTGCAACTCGGCAGACTGACACATGTGCCATGCCTGGCCCACGTTTTCAATCTCATAGTTCAGCGGTTCCTCAAGACATACCCCAATCTGTCTGATTTGCTCACCAAGGTGCGCCGCATCTGTGCGCATTTCCGCAAGTCGACCACAGATGCTGCCACTCTCAGGGCAGCGCAGCGCCGCCTACAACTGCCCGCTCACCGACTGTTGTGCGATGTGCCCACAAGATGGAATTCGACATTAAACATGTTATCCAGAGTTTACCAGCAGCGCAGAGCAATTGTAGACTGCCAGATGTCAACTTCCGCCAGAACTGGTAGTCAGGTTAGTCAGCTTCCTCAAGTCTACAATGAGGAGTGGAAGTGGATGTCTGATATCTGCCAGGTGTTGAGCAACTTTGAGGAGTCAACACAGATGGTCAGCGGCGATGCCGCCATTATCAGCCTCACCATCCCGCTGCTTTGCCTGTTGAAAAATTCACTGCTCAGCATGAAGTCGGAACCTTTGCGCTTGTCACAAGAGACGGTGGAGGAAGATACGTCGCTTGATAGCCAAAGCACCCTCCGGTCTGTTTCTCAGCGCGTATCGGAGGAGGGGGATGAGGATGAAGAGGAAGAGGAGGAGAATGTCGGCGAGACAGAAGAGGGTACCAGTGCTCAGTCCTTATTAACTGTTGAGCGTGTATGGGCTGAGGAGGACTTGGAGGAGGAAATGGAGAGTCAGGCCAGTGAGGAGAGGGAATTCTTGCATGTTGGGACTCTGGCGCACATGGCAGACTTCATGTTAGGCTGCCTATCCCGTGACCCTCGCGTTAGAAGAATTTTTTCAAACACCGATTACTGGGTGTTCACTCTCCTGGACCCACGGTACAAGCAGAACCTTTCCACTCTCATCCCTGCAGAGGAAAGGAGTATGAGAGTGAATCAATATCAACAGGCCCTGGTGCACAAGCTGAAACAATCCTTCCCATCTGACACCGCTAGCGGCAGAGGGCGTGCTTCTGTGGGCCAAGTAGCGGGGGAGAGAAGGCGAGCAGGCAGCTTGTCCAGCACTGGCAGGGGAACGCTCTCCAAGACCTTTGCCAGTTTTATGTCACCCCAGCAAGACAGTTCTTCTGAGGAGAAGGCGAGTGCTACACCAGAACAGGTTGGAAGAGGCAGTGGTGTGGCCAGAGGGAGAAGCAGGGCCAGAGCTGGTGCATCAGCAGCAACTGTTTCACGTAGTGAAGCCCCCCGTGGCAAGGCCTAGATGTTCGCAAGTCTGGAGGTTCTTTAAAGAAATTGAGGATGACCGACGGACTGTGGTGTGCAACCTGTGCCACACCAGGATCAGCAGGGGTGCCACCACTACTAGCCTAACCACCACCAGCATGCGCAGGCATATGAGTGCTAAACACCCCACTCAATGGAACCAAGGCCGTTCACCTCCTGCGGGTCACACCACTGCTCCTTCCCCTGTGTCACTCGCTGCCTCTGCTTGTCAACCCCCTGCCCAGGACCCCGGCACGAGCGCCTCCCGCCGGAAAACCACACCTTCGCCTCCACAATCCTCCACAACGTCCACCAATGTGTCCCTGCGCAGCGTTCAGCTGTCTTTACAGCAGACCCTGGAGCGCAAGAGGAAATACAGTTCCACCCACCCACATGCCCAAGCCCTCAACATCCACATCTCCAAATTGCTCAGCCTGGAGATGCTGCCCTATAGGCTGGTAGAGACCGAGGCCTTTCGCAACCTCATGGCAGTGGCTGCCCCTCGGTATTCGGTCCCCAGCCGCCACTATTTTTCCCGATGTGCCGTCCCAGCCCTCTACCAGCACGTGTCACAGAACATCATCCGTGCCCTGACCAACGCTGTTTCTGAGAAGGTCCACCTAACCACGGACATGTGGACAAGTGCTGCCGGGCAGGGACACTATATATCACTGATGGCACATTGGGTTAACTTGGTGGAGGCTGGGACCGAGTCTGACCCTGGGGCCGCTCATGTACTGCCCACACCAAGGATTGCGGGGCCTACCTCGGTCACGGTCTCTCAGATGTACTATGCCTCCTCCTCCAACCCCTCCTCCTCCTCCACCTCCTTCTCCGAATTACCATCCGTGGGCACAGCGCCTTCAGTCGGTAGCTCTAGGCACTGCTGAGCTTAGGTGACAAAAGGCACACCGCCCAATAACTATTACAGGGCATCAAGGTGCAGACCGATCTGTGGCTGGCACCGCTGAACCTCAAGCCAGGTATGGTTGTGTGTGACAACGGGCATAACCTGGTGGCGGCTCTGCAACTCGGCAGACTGACACATGTGCCATGCCTGGCCCACGTTTTCAATCTCATAGTTCAGCGGTTCCTCAAGACATACCCCAATCTGTCTGATTTGCTCACCAAGGTGCGCCGCATCTGTGCGCATTTCCGCAAGTCGACCACAGATGCTGCCACTCTCAGGGCAGCGCAGCGCCGCCTACAACTGCCCGCTCACCGACTGTTGTGCGATGTGCCCACAAGATGGAATTCGACATTAAACATGTTATCCAGAGTTTACCAGCAGCGCAGAGCAATTGTAGACTGCCAGATGTCAACTTCCGCCAGAACTGGTAGTCAGGTTAGTCAGCTTCCTCAAGTCTACAATGAGGAGTGGAAGTGGATGTCTGATATCTGCCAGGTGTTGAGCAACTTTGAGGAGTCAACACAGATGGTCAGCGGCGATGCCGCCATTATCAGCCTCACCATCCCGCTGCTTTGCCTGTTGAAAAATTCACTGCTCAGCATGAAGTCGGAACCTTTGCGCTTGTCACAAGAGACGGTGGAGGAAGATACGTCGCTTGATAGCCAAAGCACCCTCCGGTCTGTTTCTCAGCGCGTATCGGAGGAGGGGGATGAGGATGAAGAGGAAGAGGAGGAGAATGTCGGCGAGACAGAAGAGGGTACCAGTGCTCAGTCCTTATTAACTGTTGAGCGTGTATGGGCTGAGGAGGACTTGGAGGAGGAAATGGAGAGTCAGGCCAGTGAGGAGAGGGAATTCTTGCATGTTGGGACTCTGGCGCACATGGCAGACTTCATGTTAGGCTGCCTATCCCGTGACCCTCGCGTTAGAAGAATTTTTTCAAACACCGATTACTGGGTGTTCACTCTCCTGGACCCACGGTACAAGCAGAACCTTTCCACTCTCATCCCTGCAGAGGAAAGGAGTATGAGAGTGAATCAATATCAACAGGCCCTGGTGCACAAGCTGAAACAATCCTTCCCATCTGACACCGCTAGCGGCAGAGGGCGTGCTTCTGTGGGCCAAGTAGCGGGGGAGAGAAGGCGAGCAGGCAGCTTGTCCAGCACTGGCAGGGGAACGCTCTCCAAGACCTTTGCCAGTTTTATGTCACCCCAGCAAGACACTGTCACTTGTCCCCAGTCTCGGCAGAGTAGGGGTGAGCTTTACAGAAAGATGGTGAGGGAATACCTAGCTGACCATACCAACGTCTGGACCGATCACTAGTTGCTCCATCCAACTACTGGGTTTCAAAGCTGGACACGTGGCCTGAACTGGCACTGTACGCCTTGGAGGTGCTGGCCTGCCCTGCCGCTAGCGTGTTGTCAGAGCGGGTATTCAGTGCAGCTCGTGGCATCATCACCGATAAGCGTACACGCCTGTCAACTGACATCGCTGACAGGCTGATGCTTATTAAAATGAACAAAGCCTGGATTTCACTGGAATTCAAATCTCCTCTGGGGGAAAGCAGCTAAAGATTAACATTACTTATGTATCCGATTCCTCTTCTCTACTCCTCCTACTCCTCCTCCTCCTTGTCGTCTTTGCCTAACGCTGACCCAAAACGCAATTTTTTAGAGGGCCAACTGGCACTCTTTTACAACAATTTTTCCGGAGGGCCCCCTACAGGCCCTCTCTCCAAACAATTTTTCCGGAGGGCCACCTACAGGCCCTCTCTCTAAACAATTTTTCCGGAGGGCCACCTACAGGCCCTCTCTCCAAACAATTTTTCCGCAGTGTCAACTACAGACACTGTAAAACAATGTTTCAGGAGCGTCAAACAGACAGTCCAAAACAATTTTTCAGGAGACGCAATACCGACATTTAAAAAAAAAATTGTTTGCTGAGGGTCGGCTAAATTTTTGGGTGCGTCACCAGCTACCGCATACTAACTCAGTCACTCTGTTGTCACTGCCGCCATACAGGGCCACGAAAAATGTTTATGTGGTTCACCTGCTCCCGCAGTGTCACTCGCTCACTCTGTTGTCACCACCATAGTGGTTTGCACTATAGCAGCCCAAGTCTGCACATTCCACTTTTTCTCTCCAAGTGATTGATACTACACGTCACATTAGAAAATACGTTTTTTTGCTCTCAGTGATACAAATCCATTTCATACAACTCAGTGGACCAATTCTGTGAGTTACAGTCCAGCACCTCAGTCTGCACAGACCACAATCCGTTGTTTCTGTGTAATTGATCTATACTGCACGTCACGTAAAAAAATACATTTTTTTGCTCTCAGTGATACAAATCCATTTCATAAAATCCTTTCTTTCTCTCTAACTGATCTATACTAAACGTCACTTTTAGAAATACGTCTATTTCCTCTCTTTCTATCTCTCCAAACTATTTTTCCGGATAGGTGACGTATAGAGATAAGCGATTCGTCGATTCTACGTATAATTTAGTTACTCTATACGCTGTTGCGTAGACTCCTCCCTGGTAGTTACTCTACACGCTGTTGCGTACGAATTCTATTCTGCGATGCAGACTCCTCCCTGGTAGTTCCGCCCACTTCTCCTGCGTGCGAGGAAGACGTGGCAAGTCAGCAGAGTAAGATGGCGGCGAGACAGCGAGGTCCTGACAGGGGAAGTATGTTGTGGGCAGACGACCCCTATGAGGAGAAGGAACCGGAGATCTATCTCTCACAACTCAACAGGAAGTCGGATGAGGTGCCTGCTGAGGTCGTGACTCCACTGGCTGACAAGGCGGAGACGGCAGGAGTTCCCGCTCCGCCGCGCAAGGACTACTCCTTACGCCAGAATTTGATGGTCCCTGAGGCTGTCACCCGGAACGCTCAGACCCTCTGGGAATATAAAAAGCTGGTGGAGGAGTGGGTGGTACAAGTTTTGGAGCACCCACGGTCCGCTGACCCTAAGCTGAAGCGCCGAAGGGGAACCGTTATTTGGTTCAAATTGGAGCGGGAAGTCGGTTTCACCGGCGATGAGGAGACGGTGGAGGAATTATATATTAACCGCCGTTTGGTTAAGCGGCTGTATCTTCCGCCCGTACGCCACAATCTCCCCGCAGGGGATCACGTGGAGTATACCCCCATGAAGAGCCTCCAAGGCCCCTTTGCTACTGGGGTGAAAATCTTAAAGCGACCACCTACTCCTGCAGCGCCCCCGGAAGACTGGAGTGAGGAGGCCCAGGCCGCAGAAGAGGCTTGTGACCTTGAGACCTTGAGATTTGAAGAGAAATCCCAATGTCAGGATCAGCCGGAACCCCTGATTCCTGATTTGCCGCCACCACCACCGATCCTTCATGTGGGACAGATGACCACGAACACTTTCGTGTACCATCCAACTGTGGTACAGTACCACTACCAACTGCCATGCCCATGGCAGTTGCAGGCCGTGCAGTCCGCCGCTCGTGGAAGACCGTTACAGCCGGAGATTCTGTCACCTGGTATGCCGGCAGGAGGATCTGGCCACTACAGAGTGATGGGCAGGGCCAAAGTTACCACTGCCTTTGCCAGTGTGACAGCCCAGTCACCAAGAAGACCATTCTTGAGAGGTCGGCAGGGGTCTGCTGCCGCAGCGAGGGCCGCTTTCATGATGAGGCAGGAGCGCCCTCTCATGTCCTTTAGCTCCAGCAGCAGTGAGGAGGACCTGCTGGCCTTTAAGTAATTCCAGCAGTTTTTATGGGAGCCACAACATGGACTTATCCTGAAGGGTGGGCACTAGCTGGCCCTTGTTTTTAGTTTTGTTGCCCAGCGTTTGTCCTCACCCAGATGGCCATGGATTGCTAGGACTCCCCCCCATCAAAAAAAAGTTTTTTTTATCCAAGTTGCGCATACGTGCGCCTCATGCCTTTTTTCCCCCTTTTCAGGTTACTTGGGGAGCCCCTTGAAAGAGGGTTTTTTAAAAGGAACCTTTGCTGCTATTTTTTTACCCATTTGGATTACAATTTTGCCTATGTGGATTACAAATTGCGACTGAGTTTGGGACTCTGCTCCAGTTCTATGACAAGCGTCAGAAGAAAAGAGACTTAAACATGTCCGTGAGCATACTAGCTAGGTGATATTTAAAATGTTTATATTATACTTATAATAATGTATTTGCACTATTTACCATATATGTGTCTCGAATATTCGCTCTGCCTCTGAGGAGTGCACGCCGCGGCCTTTCCTCGTACATGCCTGCGTATTACGTAATCGCTTAGACAATAGTACGCTGAGATTCGTAAGCTATTTGTACGCTCATGCGTACGTCTTTTAAGAAGTTGCGTACATTTTGTAAATGAACGATTGTTATTAGTGAGCGAATGTTCGCTAATAGCACATAATAACATATATTTTGTACGCAAATACAACAAATCTATTCGTCGAATACACGTATTTTAGGAAAAGTTTGGCGAATGTTCGGCGAATAATTTTTTCAATGATTCGCTCATCTCTAGTGATGTATACGGTATTAACCCCTTAAGGCCGAAGCTACTTTTACACTTAATGCCGAAGCCACATTTTATAAATCTGCCGTGTGTCACTTTATTAATTCATAACTTTGGGATTCTTTCACCGATTCGACTGATTCCAAGATTGTTTTTTCGTGACATATTGTACTCCACGACAGTGGTAAATTTGAGTCAATATAAATCACCTTTATTTATAAAAAAAATCCTAAATTTACAGAAAATTTGGAAAAATGTGTAATTTTAAAACTTTGAATTTCTCTGCTATTAAGGCAGATAGTGATTCCTCACAAAATAGTTATTACTTTACATTTCCCATATGTCTACTTTATGTTGCCATCATTTTGTAGATGTAATTTTATTTTTTGGGGATGTTAGAAGGCTTAGAATTTTAGAAGCAATTCTTAAAATTTTTAAGAAATTTTCCAAAACCATTTTTTTAAGCACCAGTTTAGTTCTGAAGTCACTTTGTGGGGCTAACATAATAGAAACCAGCATAAATTACCCCATTTTAGAAACTACACCCCTCAAGGTTTTCAAAACTAATTTTACAAACTTTGTTAACCCTTTATGTATTCCACAAGATTTAAAGGAAAATGGAGATGACATTTCAAAATTTCACTTTTTTTTGCAGATTTTCCATTTTAATCAATTTTTTCCTGTAACACATCAAGGGTTAATAGCAAAAAAAACCTCAAAAACTATTACCCTGATTCTGCGATTTACAGAAACACCCCACATGTGATTGTAAACTACTGTATGGGTGCATGGGCAAGCGCAGAAGGAAAGGTGCGCCAGATGGTTTTTGGAGGGCGAATTGTGCTGGACTGGTTTTTAGACACCATGTCCCATTTGATGCCCCCCGATGCACCCCTACAGTAGAAAGAACCAAAAAGTGCCCATATTTTGGAAACTAAGGGATAAGGTGACAGTGTTATTGATACTATTTTGGGGTACATATGATTTTTGATTACACTTTTTGCTAGGCAAGGTAAACAAAAATGTCTGTTCTGGCTCAGTTTTTTTTTTTTTTTTTACTGTGTTCACCTGAGGGGTTAACTAATGTGATATTTTTGTAGAGCAGGTTGCTACGGACGTGGCAATACCTAACATGTATAGTTTTTTTATTTATTTAAGTTTTACACAATAATATAATTTTTGAAACAACAAAATCATGTTTTAGTGTCTCTATTGTCTGAGAGCTGTAGCTTTTTTACTTTTTGGGCAATTGTCTCAGGTAGGGCCTCATTTTTTGCGGGAAGAGGTGACGGTTAGATTGGTACTATTTTGAGGGGTATATGCCTTTTTGATCGCTTGGTATTACACTTTTTGTGATGTAAAGTGACAAAAAATTGCTTTTTTGACCCTGTTTTTATTTTAGTTTTATTACTGTGTTCACCTGAGGGGTTAACTAATGTGATATTTTTGTAGAGCAGGTTGTTACGGACGTGGCGATACCCAACATGTATAGTTTTTTTTATTTATTTAAGTTTTACACAATAATATCATTTTTGAAACAAAAAAATCATGTTTTAGTGTCTCCATTGTCTGAGAGCTGTAGTTTTTTTATTTTTTGGGCAATTGTCTCAGGTAGGGGCTCATTTTTTGCGGGAAGAGGTGATGGTTAGATTGGTGCTAGTTTGAGGGGCATACGCCTTTTTGATCACTTTGTATTACACTTTTTGTGATGTAAAGTGAAAAAAATGGCTTTTTTTTACCCTGTTTTTATTTTATTTTTTTTACGGTGTTCACCTGAGGGGTTGGGTCATGTGATATTTTTATAGAGCGGGTTTTTACGGACGCGGCGATACCTAATATGTTAAGGTATTTTATTTTCTTCATTTTTAATCAATTAACATGTGCTTATATGGGGAAAAATGGGATTTTTTTTTTTACTTTTTTATTTTTTTTATTTTTTTACACTTTTTGACTCAGACCCACTTGGTTCTTGAAGATTCAGTGGGTCTGGTGTTTTACAATACACTGCAGTACACTGTATAGTGTACAGCAGTGTATTTTCATTCATAGTAAGCTTTACCATGGCAAGCCGGACGAAAGCGTCCGGTTGCCATGGTAACCATCGGAAGCATCCAGTTGCCATGGCAACCATCTGGAGCGTCCAGTTGCCATGGCAACCATCGAGAGCGTCCCCCCGTTGCCATGGCAACCATCGGGACGCTGCCACAGCAGAGCAGCGTCCCGATGGGAGGGAGCTCCCTCCCTCTCTCCTCCCCACACCATCGGTGCGCTGCCAGAGCACCGCAGCGCCCGATGGGAGAGGGAGGGAGCCCTGTTAACCCTTTCCATACTGTGGTCCCTACGGACCGCGGCATGGAAGGGGTTAAACGGCCGACATCGCTGCCAGCAGCGATGTCGGCCGTTTTAAGCAGAGTGTCAGCTGTACGCTGATACTCTGCTTCACCGCTCGGCCATCCTGACATCGAGGAGGGGGGGGGGGTGTATTAAAAATTTAACAGTCGGAGAAAGTGTGGGGTGGGGGGGACGGGGGGGGGGTCTGCAAACATTTTATGAGGATCTGATCCCCGCAGTCTCGGACTGCGGGGATCAGATCCTTTCAACCAGCACACGCGTATGCTGTGATTGGCTAGTCTGACCAGACTAGCCAATCACAGCGATCGCTGGCCCGGGACCGCCCCCATTGGTCCCGGGCTGGTTAGCTGAGACCCCTGGCTGTAATTAACAGCCGGGGTCTCAGCGCTGTCACCATGTCATCAGACATGGTGACAGTTTAATGCCATGACGGCTTATCCCGTCATGGGGCGGGAAGCGGCTCCTGCCCATGACGGGATAAGCCGTCATTCAGCGTTAAGGGGTTAAACTGAGAAGAATACATACAACACATGCCCCACTTGATCAATTTCATAGTTGACAACCGTACCTAAATTGACAGCCACAGCCATACAGGGCCACGCTAAATTTTTCCTTTGCTCTACCTGCTACCGTCGTGTAGCTCGGTCAATCTGTAGTCACAGCCATACAGGGCGACGCTAAATTTTTTATGTGCTCTACCTGCTACCGTCGTGTAGCTCCGTCACTCTGACTGAGTCTGACTCTGGGGCCACTCATGTACTGCCCACTTGGAGGATTGCGGGGCCTACCTCGGTCACGGGTTTCTCAGACTTTCTATGCCTCTTCCTCCAACCCCTCCTCCTCCTCCTTCGAATTACCATCCGTGCTTCACCTCCTGCTACCTCAGTCTAACTCGGTCACTCTGTTGTCACCGCCATGCTGCGTCATGCTAAATTTTTGGGTGGCTCACCTGCTACCTCATCTAACTTGGTCACTTTTTGGTGTCACCGCCATGCTGTGTCAGGCTTATGCCTGCATCGTGTGGCTGGGGATAGGAGAGCAGCGCCAGCATGGGCATGGGTGATGGACCTTCGTTGCACCTAGTTGGGTGCTTCCCTACAATGTGATGGGCATGTGCCTCGCCTTTCTTGGTCTGGGTGAGCACAATTGCCATGAGGGTAACCACCAGGCTGTTGCAGGAGAATTTGGGGTAATGGTGGGATTAGGCAGCCTCAGAGGCATCCATGCATGCTGCCCCTGCTGTTTCCTGTCCATTTCCGTGGTGTTTCCATCATTTTCTGATGTTTCCAGGTTTTCACCCAGCCTTCCCTAGGCAGAGCCTTGGTCCCCTGCAAAAAATGCTCGAGTCTCCCATTGACTTCAATGGGGTTCGTTACTCGAAACGAGCACCCGAGCATCCGGAAAAGTTCGTCTCGAATAACGAGCACCCGAGCATTTTAGTGCTCGCTCATCTCTAGACAATAATCAAGATAAAACTTACTAATGTACAGTGTGTTTCCGAACATGCTTATTCTCTGAATAGTGTCCCAACGGGTCATCTGCCTTTTTCATGTCTTTGTGCCTGAGAAAACTCCGCAAGCATGCAAAAAAATATCTTTAGGCTCCTAGTGGGCCAATGTAAGCCATTTGGGGTGATATAAGTCACTATACCTTTTTATGTCGTATGGAATAGTGCCACATACTAAGTGAACCATCCCATGCAGTCATATCCAGTAAATAAAATGTAAACCACATGATTAAAATTTTTTACAGTGGGAGTCTACGGGGGGTGGATGCCACTCTATGTTTATACAGTAGCATCCATCAGAGGTATACGTAAGAAAATCCTCCCAACTAATACCTCTTATATTGCAAAATGCAGTGTGAAAATACCCTAAATAGTACTAAGTGATCTCATATCTGTCACTTTTGATCGTGAGAATTAGTGTTGAGTGAATCAAAGTAAAACAAATTGACTTTGATCTGTATTTCAGGAAAATTTGATTTGCCACAAATCCAAATTTCCTTGCTTTTCATGGTAACAAATAATTTTTTGCCTAAAATTGCAGCTACACATGTGACAAAGTGTGGGTAAGAAACCCAAGAACGACATATGACCCATGTTGCCATGCAGCCAGCAAATCAGCAGATAGCCATCCCCTGTGATGTTGCAGCCCTATAAAAACCTCATTCTATGTGGTCGCCGCCATTTCTCTGTGAACTGAGCATAGGGAGAGATGGGACATGCACTAGGGTCAGTGTTTTAGAAATCTTTTAATTGTAGAATATTGGATAGGAATAGTCCAGAAAAAGTGTAGGGGGATCATAGGGAGAGTTTTTAAACACTGTAGGGAGAGCATAGGGAGACTGCAAGGACAGTACAGGGACAGTGCAGGCTTAGTGTTATCGCCCTGTGCATCTTGTTCACCTGCAGTGCCATTTATTCTTAATCTGTTCTGTTATACATAGACTTACTGTGCATCAGACTCATTGTAAACAGGTGGTCTAATATATTGGCACATTTATCTAGTACACTTGCTGCGCCATTAATACTTAATCTGTTCTGTTATACAAAGACTTATAGTGCATCAGATTCAGCATCAACAGGCAGTCTGATATATAGGCGCACTTATCTATTTAATCTGCTGTGCAATTTATACTTTTTTATTTTCCATATAATTTATTATTTAATACTTAATCTGTTCTGTTATACATAGAGTTACTGTGCATCAGACATAGTGTTAACAGGCGGTCTAATACATAGGCGCGTTGAGCGAGTTCACCTGCTGCACTATTCAATACCCATATCATTATCCATATACATACCCACACATACACACCATACCAGTCATCCACCTTGTTACCTTATTTCACCACTTTAACTCTCCGTACACATCATATTATCACTCACTCTCATTTATCTTCATCCTTATGTACATTGTACTTAACTACGATATACATTTCTGCTTGTGCCTTTAAGTCCTTAAAGTTCGTTGCATTTGTTATACAGTTCCTATGTAATCATGTATTCTCATATTTTTACCTTTTTTATTTTTATTATTTTTTTATATATTATTTTTTATCATTTTCCTTCCCCTTTTTTCATTTTTTTCCCATTTTTCTATGTACATTCCAGCTCTTTGTACCATTTCTTATTCCTTCTTTTTTTTCTCCTTTACATAGATAATACTTGATAAAAGTCACTTAATCCAAAGACTGTCGTCGTCATCATCATCACACTAAGAAATGATATCTAAAGCTATGAATGTTTTTCTTTTTTGCTGAGCCAATGGAAGTTTTTTACAAATGACTAATTTTTTCTTTGCTGAGACATTGTAAATTATGTACAAATATTTTGTCCAAGATTAAAAAAGAATCAACGTAGACCCACATGGGCGTGTGCGCTGAATCTTTTCAATATTTATATTGGGTTGGAGAACCCTTTCCGGTTGCACTGCATGGTGTGCTTTCCAATACATCTCCAAAAGATACACACAGCCAGGAATCTGTGGGTTCCTCTGACACCACACTTAGTTGGCATGGCCCAGGAACAATATCTGTGCCCGCACCTGTCCTGCAACTGCCTCTTTATTTTGCTTTTCCTTCTGCTCGGGAACTAATGTATGCTGCTGGGTCTGCTCCGCTTTCCAGGAACTATGAGCTTAATGAGGACAGTCAGCAGCTACAGGCAAGCACAGACTTGGAGCAGAGGTCCACTGCATCCACCCCTGGCGTGCAACTTGCGATGATGACAGTCGGGTGGGAGTAATTGTTTTCAGCGGTCAGGGACATGGCCATGAGATTGGTTAGGGTGACATAAATAAGGAACAGACACTAGTGGATGATGATTTAGCCAATCGCAGCCAGGTGAAGAGGGGGCTTCATTATCATCATTAAGTGGTAAGGGTGGCATCAGGCTTCTGAGACAGCAGCAGAGTGGCAGTGTGCTGATGACCCAGCAGCGTGGAAGCAGTGAGAGATCTGGGGCCAAACATGCTGGAGTAGACTGTCTTGCACTCAGGAGCTTACCTGTCAGGAAACAGCTAGCAGTGCATGGGTTCATAAAAGCAGTGGCAGGAAGTCTGCATGGAGTGTTGAGGGTAAAAAGCAATACTCAGCAGTGTGGAAATTTTGAAGTCGCTGGAGGACGTTAGTGTGGCAGTATGCAGGATATGTGGGCAGAAGGTGAAGCCCAGTTAGAATGTACACCTGGCCAAGTAGCTGGCTCTACAGTGTCTCCCTTCTATATTCTGAACATTTCAGAGAACTGATAGCATGTGCCGAGCCAAGGTGGAGAGTTCCAAGCGGTGAATACTTCTCTAAAAAGGTTTTACCAGTATTGCACATGTATATACAGCAGAAGGTAGGCCAGTCCTTGAGCCTGTCGGTGTCTGGTACAGTTTGTGTCAGTGCTGACATGTGGAGCTGTAACTATGGTCAAGGACAATATATGTCCTTTACAGCCCACTGGGTAAATGTGGTTTTTCTGGCTCAGGCACACCAGCAACTTGGCAAGGTGATGACAATGCCGCCTTCAAGTTGTAATTGTGGGATTTCTGTGCCAATGTCCTCCTCTGTCTCCTCATTCTCCACTGTAGGCACAGTTCGGAGTGGTCCTCCAGCATACCACCTATGCAAAGCACATGGTTCTTCACTTGTTCAGCCTGGGCGAACAGAGTTACACCGGAGAGGAACTGCTCCACGTCATCAACCAAAAAATTGAATCCTGCCTGTCTCCTCGCCAACTGAAGATAGGCACCATGGTCAGCGATAATGGGAAGAACATTCTGTCTGTGCTGCATCAGGGAGGGCTGACCTATGAGCCCATTATGTTGCACATCTTCAATCTGGTTGTCACCCAGTTTCTGAAGTCTTTTACCCAACTGCAAAATGTCTTTAAAATGCACTCTTACCGTGCAAAACACGCCCTTCTTGAGCTGAATGATGTTCCCTTACATCTCCTCATATGCAACGTTTCCACATGTCGGAACTCCACACTCCACATGTTGGACCTACTGTATGAGCTGAGGAAACCCGTGACCAATTTCTTGATGATGCAGCCGGACAGGACTACTCCTCGGTGTAACTTTGACATTAGACAGTGGCAGCTCATGTGTGACACCTGCCGTTTGCTCAGGCCCTTTGAGGAGACCACTTTATTTGCCAGTCGTCAGGATTATGGGATGAATTATGTCATTCCACTCCTTCATGTCCTGGAGGGGATGCTGATAAATCTCACTGGCGAGGCGACAGAAGACGTGGCACCTACATATCACAACCACTTGAGCCCTTTGGAGGCTGAACTGGCACAGAAGGAGGATAAGGACGAAGAGGACAGGAATTCTATACAGAACTAGGTGGTTTATCTGCTCAAGTGACAGGAGAGGAGCAGGAGGAGCTAGAGGGCAATGAGGAAGACAACACAGATAACCCCAACAGACGCAGCATGCATCTACGCGAATGGTCAGATGCATGCTGAGTTGCTTGCGCAGTGACAGCCACATTATCACCATTCGACAGAGGGTGACTATTGACTCTCCACAATGTTATAACTTTGCTGCCATGGTAAAATGAGGGCCTTTTCTACACCTTCTGATGAAAAACTCAACTACTATCGAGACATCCTTTGTAGTCAGTTGGTCTCTGCCTACGTGCCCCATCACCCATCCTCATGAAGGTCTTACCGAGGGGACCCACTGAGCTCACTCTCCACTGCCATGACTGCTGGAGGAAGGGTGAGTAGCAGCACCAGCTCCTTCAGCAGCAATTTAAGTCTTAAGTCTCTGATGAGCAGTTTTCTTCACCCACCTACTGAAGAAACCACCCAGCAGCAGGAGAACATCGAGCAGAACCTGAACCAGCAGGTGATGGCATGCTTGGACTGCACCCTGTCACCCCAGATCCAAGTTCCCCTGGACTACTGGGCAGCCAAACTTAAATTGTGGTTGCAACTGGTCGAGTTTGCCTTGGAAAAGCTTTCCTGCCCGGCCAGTAGTGTGGCATCGGAGCAGGTGTTTAGTGTGGCAGGTGGCATAGTTACCCCAAAGAGAACTCGCCTTTCAACACAAAATGTTGAGAGACTAACCTTTATAAACAACCAGGCATGGATCAACCAGGATTTCCAGAGACTGATGCCTGATGCAACAGACTAAAACATTCTGGCAGTAATGATCTGACCTTAGTGTGCTGCCACGCCGGAACATTGTGACGAATGGCCCGTTACTTCTGGTCATGTGCTGCTGCCACTATTTTCGATGCTGCCAACAGCCTGATGCCACACGCCTGCTGCCTCTACTGCTATCTGCTCCTTCTTTGATCTGCCACCATCTTGTGCTGTTACTGCCACTGCTCTTGTCCCCTCCACTATGACTCTTCATGCTGTTGCCCCTCTCACCACACTGTGGGACACTAGTGACCCTGTTTGGCCGTGTTAACATCACCATTTATTTTTCCATTCTTCTAATACGTTAGAGGAACAAAAAAATAACAAAAAAAACTGGCCCTGTCATTTCAGCATCCATAAGGGATCTATCACACAGTCAGTATTTTGCATCAAGATTTGCTCATGATTTGGAAACCAAAAACAGGAGTGGGTCTAAAACACAGAAAACATGCAAATATTTCCATCACATATTATGTCTGTTTTGGACCCACTCCTGTTGCTGCCTTACCAATACTGATCAAATACTGATGCAAACAACTGACCAAATACTGAGACCGTGTGATAGGACTTCTTTTCCATCTGAATAAAACCAACTTCAGACGAAAATGGCCAAAATTCTTGCAAATTGAGCATGAGGCTTTTATCTTACGGTCAGTATTTTGTATTAGGATTTCATCATGATTTGGAAGCAATAAGCATCACATTTTATCTCTGTTTTGGACTTACTCCTGTTTTTGCCTTACTTATAATAATCAAAGACTAAGCAAAGGCTGACAGTTTGAAGTTGGATGCTCAAAATACAGTATCCGCTTTTTTTGGGCTGTTCTTCTGACTGATCAGATGAAGAGAAAAATAAATAGTGATGTGAACACAGCCTTACTGCTGACACCCCCCTCACTGTCATGGGGCCACTACTTGAATCGTGGGCTACTGCACGGTTAAGTCCACATTGATAAATTGAACATTTCTGTTATTTGGTTGGTTATTTCCATCACTTATTGTAAGCCAAAATCAGTAGCCAATACTACTCTCAGATTAGGTATTATGAATAGATCTGCACCTTCTCTGTGGTTTTGACTCAAACCTGCTTTGGGCTTACAATAAATGATGAAAATAACTGACCAAATAAGCAAAGTGTGTACTAAGCCTAATGGTGATGCACAATCATTCTACAGCTAGCAGAAGGGATTCCAACATATGTGTTTACACTGCCACAACATGGATTAAAAGAATCTTTTTTTTCTTTTTCGCTGCCTCATGTCTTTATTTTGTTCCACTAAAGAGTTATTGGGACACAGCTCTTTTTTTTTTTTTTTTGCTTTACTGAAGGCTGTATGTTTTTTTTTGTTTAGCTACAGGTTAGCTATGACTGTTGGTGGCCTACACGATGATGTGACCTGCCTGTCATTCTGACGCACTGCAACTGTTTTGCTATCAGAATGGAGTAGCTATGCATGTTGCTACAATGTACAGTGATGCACACCGAAATATATTCATATATTCTCCCTAGAGTTTAACTGCAGGCCAAGATAGACCTGATTTAATGCGCTTTGTGACGTATTAATTCATCAAGAAGCAAATTTTGAGGAGGAATTCGGCAAAGCAACCAAATCTAATTTCTCTAGTGAGAATACTCATTTTAACAATAATGATTAGAAGCATAATACCCTGCAGGCAGGAATTACAAAGGACAAAACTTTTATAAAGCAAAAAATCTGGTAAGGTAATGCTAGACTTCAGAAAAGGAGCTGTCCAAAAGAGTCAGGTACTGTAGCTTCTCAGCAAGAGCTGTTGGTAAAAATAAAGGCCACTTTAGCCCACATTTACTTAGCAGTTTATGCCAGTTTTTATATAGACTGATCTAAGAATGCCTCCCAAGAAATGTATTTTATTCAAATTTATGATGAAAAACTAAATATGGTACACATTTTGGCACACATTTATGCCCACATACATATCTTTGATTTTCACCTCCCTCTATGACTGTGTATAAACAGATTGCTGTCATCACTGATAGGACCACCTCCTTGGCTTCAAATTGTAGAATAAGTAGGAATTTAAATGTATACATTACAAATGTTACTGAATCTTTTCCCACAGCAGCTCCTCCTGTTCTATAAAATGATGCCTACTGATCAAACACCATGTTTAATGTGACAGGTTCCCTTATTTAGTGCAGATTGATTGATGGTGGAAAATTTAGAAATTTTTTTTTTTTAATTTTAGCACAAGGCCACAACATACCAAAGTAAAGTGAAAGGGTCTGAAGACTTTCCAAATGCAGTATACAGTACTAAGATGAGATGCTCCAGAGTTAAAGTTCAACAAGACATGTCAATGGAGGTGACAGGTGTTTCAAATTGAGAGTAGTTTAACTACTTCCTGACGTGGGGATTTTCTTATTTTTCGTATCGATAGGATATGCCCCCATTGTCTCTTTCGGTGCACGTCCCACCGCTGGGACCTGCATCTATATTGAGAACGCGGCCCCAGAAGAGAAGGAGGGCGCACCGCGCATGCGCGGCCACCCTCCATTCATTTCTATGGGGCCGCCAAAAATAGCCGAGAGCTGGCTCGGCTATTTCCGTTGGCTCCATAGAAACTAATGGGAGCCGGGCCGCGCTCTCATTCATTTCTATGGAGCCGAAGGAAATAGCCGAGCCAGCGCTTGCGCGGTGCGCCCTCCTTCTCTTCTGGGGCCGGGTTCTCAATATAGGTGCGGGTCCCAGCGGTGCGACCCACACCTATAAGACAATGGGGGCATATCCTAGCAATATGCCCCCATTGTCCAAGATGGGAAAACCCCTTTAAATAGTCACATAGCTACTTAGTTGAAAAAAGACATAAGTCCATCAAGTTCAACCAAGGATCACAAATCCCAGAAAGGAAGTGAGACTCAGATTTCTACACATTTTCATAAGCATTAATGTCATTTACTTTTAAGAATTCATCTAAACCCTTTTAAAAACTACAGTATTTTTCGCCCTATAAGAGGCACTTTTTTCCCCTCAAAGTGAGGGGAAAATAATAGTGCGTCTTATAGGGCGAATACAAGTGGAAGGAGAAAAAAATGGCCGACACTTTTCATGTGGCCGGTACATCGCAGGCTGTACTGCATAAGGACACCAGCCTGCGATGTACCGCACATCGATCCTGGCATGTAGGTACCTGCTGAAGAGAAGCCCGGCGCTTCTATGTGTGATGACTGGCCGGCAGCGCTCCTGCCCATCTGCAGCATTGAGGATATGGGCGGTGCGCTGCTTGGCGAGCTTCATTTTCACTTCGGCCGCACAGTGAAGGAGGGAAGGAGTCCCTCCCTCCTATGATGCAGCCGGAACTGCCCCAATCAAAAGAGCAGGCTCTGAAGCTGCCCGCACCACTGCCACCAATGAATGAGCCGATAATTATAGGAGGAGGAGGGACGGGGGAATTATACTGCTGTGCCGTCTGAGTGTGTGTGTAATGAAAAGCAGCAGCAGCCTTCCCTCCTGACTGTCCTGTCCTAAGTATCAGCCTGGGCCCCAGCCCCACAGTGTGCACAGCCCTCAGCAGCTGCCAGCAGGTATTGCCCCCGCTCCCCCCCACAGTACAAGAGTGATAAGTCTTAGTCATGGTTAACATATGTACCAGGCAGCCAGCAAGATTTTTTCTGTTTTCACCCTCTAAAACCTATCTGCGTCTTATGGGCAGGTGCGTCTTATAGGGTGAAAAATACGATACCTTCTCCCCACAGATGCTACATACGGGCACACTAATATCCTCAAGCAGGGGGGTAGCTAGAAGTGACTGGGCCCCACAGCAAATTTCTGTAAGCCCCCCCCCCCTGGGGGCCCCAAGCACCCCCCCTCCACCGCCCCCGCACTTCCTAACTAGTCCCAATCTAGACCAGGCTGCCACGCTATCCTTTTCCTATATATACAATGACACTACATGACTGTCATGTAGTGTCATTGTATAATACTGTTGTGGGGGCCCTGTCAAATCTTAACCCTCCTTTCATGCAACCCCCACACTCCTGTGACTTGGACCCAGACCAAGAGGGGGGGGTACACAGATAAGGGCCAGGACCCAGGGGCGCAGACAGTGGCCTGGGGAGCCACAGGCCAGGGGCACACAGACAAAGCCCAAAGAGGCGCAGATAAGGGCCAGGGGCTGCACTGAAAGGGCCAGAGTGGCACACACAGGGGCCAAGGGGGCACAGACAAGGGCCAGAGAGGCACAGACAGTGGCCTGGGGGCCACAGGCCAGGGCTGGGGGCGCACAGACAAAGCCCAAAGGGGCGCAGATAAGGACCAGGGTCTGCACTGAAAGGGCCAGGGTGGCGCACACAGGGGCAAGGGGGCACAGACAAGGGCCAGAGAGGCACAGAAAAAGGGGGCACAGATAAGGGCCAGGGGGAGGGGGGCACAGGAACCAAGGGGGCAGAGACAAGGGGAAGGGAGGCGCAGACAAAGACAGACCGGGAGGGGGGGGACGACACAGATGAGACATGGGCCAGGGAGGTGCAGATTAAGGAATGGGGTATTTAATACAGTTTTCCAGGCCAGGCCAGGCCCCTTTATATACAGTGCTGTCATGTCACATTAGTTAGATGCCCCACCATCAGGCCCTGAGAGGGGTGCAGATAAGGGCCAGGGGGCTGAGCTGGCAGGGAGGCACACATAGAGGTCAGGGGCTGCGCTGACAAGAGAAAGGGGGGCACAGGCAGCAGGCACAGAGTCACATACCTGAAAAATCCAGTCACTGAGCGTTACTGTGCCGCTGCCGTGCTGCTCCTCTTCCCTGGCATGCTCTGCATCTGAAACTGCCGCTCCAGTCCCTCCTACTGTAGGAACTTGGTAGGCGGGCCTATCTTGGACTGCGCGCTGCCGGCTTATACCGGCTTGAATCCTTTGTATGTAAGATGTAAGTTGATTTCTGGGCGTTGTGGGCGGGCGTGCAGGGTGGTGACCGGGAGGAGGAGGGGAGGGGGGGTTCGGGGCCATGGTGGTGGTCGTAATAGCGCTGCAGCAGGGATGACCTTATGGATGGCGGAGGGGGCTGATGTAGCAGGCCGGCGCGGGCCCCTGTGTCACACACTGTATATGAAAGGGCCCGGCCTGGCCTGAAAAACAGTATTAAATAATTATAAAACATCACTGACACGCTGCCGGGCGCCGGGCCCCTTGTTAGCCCGGGCCCCGAAGCAGCCGCTTCCCCTGCTTCCCCTCTAGTTACGCCACTGTCCTCAAGCGACTTGATGAAAATTTCCCACACCGGCGAGTATGGCATATTACCCCCACAACTCTGTGCTGACTGCCTGCCACTGCCTCTATGAAGCCAAGCATCGCTAACAGACAGGTATGATCCTGAGTAGCAGACAGTCTACCCCAGGCAAATTTAGCTTCAGATCTCACATTGCTGCCACCCTGCTGGCTTATGGCCACACTTGCACCTTGTTGGTTCAGCCGCATGCTGCCACTCTTCCCCTGTCTCAGGGGCAAGCTGCCACCTTCACCTCCTGATATACTAGTGCCACAGTTTTTGCAGGCCACTTTATGGGGATGCTCCATTTGTTGACACAGGGCCATGGTACCAACATTAGCACCCTGACTGCGCTTCACTTTCTGGCCACATATCATGCATACTGTCACACAAACGTCCTCCAGCGACTTTATAAAAAATTGGCACACTGCAGAGTATTGCATTGTACGCCCAACACTATGTGCTGACTTCCTGCAGCTGCCTTAATTAACCCGTGCACCGTTAGGTGTTTCCTTACAAGTAAGATCCTGAGTAGCAGATGGTCTACTCTGGCGTGTTTGGCTCCAGATCTCCCACCGCTTCCACCCTGCTGGGTCATCGGCACGCTGCCACTCAGCTGCTGTCTAACAAGCCTGATGCCACCCCCTGATGATGATGACGATGATGATGATGATGATGATGAAGCCCCATCTTCATCAGGCTCCCACATGCGATTGCTACATCATCATCCACTACTGTCTGCTCATCACTTTTGTCACCCTCTCTAGTCTCATGGCCCCTTCCCTGACTGCTGGCAACACCTGCTACCATGTAACTGTCATTGTTGCTATTTGCATGCCTACAGAATGAAGCAGTGGACCCCTCCTCCAAATCTGGGCTGGCCACTAGCTGACTGTCCTCAATAATATCTTCCTCATTGAAAAGTGGAGCAGAGGCATACATTAATTGCCTGGTAGAAGAAGCAGCAAAGGAAAGCAGGTTCAGAACAGCTTGTTACTGGGCCATGAAAACTAAGTGTGGTGTCAGAGAAACTTATCGCCTCCTGGCTGTGGGTGTCTGGACAGAGGGATTGGTTGTCAAAACACGACCTCTGGATGGGTCTCTCTGTGGGTCCCATTCTGAAGACAGGAGTGGGTCCCAGAGGTGGGGCCCACATCTATCTGACATTGATGGCATATCTTAGCAATATGCCACCTGTGTCCTAGATGGTAATACCCCTTTAAATTATGTTGTTATAGACTAACCATATATATATAGAATGTGGTATGTATAAATAGGCAATAATTTTAATTGTATAATGATTTATTTTACATAAGTAGACTAACTTTGAATTTTATTTGCTCATAGTAAAATAGTCCATATTAAGAAATCATTTTTAACTGACAATAAATGTAAATGTAACTATTTACCAACACATGATAGAACTGATCTTGTGTCTTTCAAAATCCATGTCCATTTTAAACCTGGCAATTCTCCACTAACAGATACCGTTGCTTTTACAGATGTTGCTTTAGTGATGTGCAGTCTGCAAGAGTGGAACAGTATTTAATCTCACCTCAGTGTACCAGTAACTGGAAGAACAAGGAACATGGTGAAAGCACATGGTGTTGATTAATGAAAAATATATTCTTTGAACTGAAGACAAAAGCATTTACATGTCTGAGTTACTAGTGTTTTTTTTTTTTAATTTTTAACTCGGCCAGAAATGGGTATGAATACCTAAAATAGAAAAAATGCAGGACTGTTGTAAGTAGAATGAGGAATACACTTCATAGCAGCAGATTAAATATTTCTAATATTCCATAACTGCTTCCCTAAAACAGCATCTCTGATCTTCTCTAAGACAAGAACTCCCAAGTCAAAGTGAAGATGCCCCAATGTTATGTTGAGGATTAAAGAGGATTACATTTTTTATACATGTGGTAAAACAGGTTAAAAAAGAAGAAACATTACTCACTTCACTGATCCACTGCTCCTATCATTCAGATGCTTACTGTGTCCCTGCTGATCTATACCTGGATCAACACTCAGGAAATGGCAGGAGATGCCTGCTCAGCAAATCACTGGCCACAGTGGTGACCTGTCTCAATCAGTTGTTGGCCAACCAGGTGTTTTCTGTGCACATGCCACATCCTAATATTGTGCCAGCATTAATAGTGCCCACACTGCAAGTTCTAACAATGCCACTTATAGTGATGGTCTTAAGAATGTTTTGTAAAAGTTCCAGCTTCAATTTAAGAACCAACTATCAAGGGCCTTCTCAGCAAAATTTGACCAACTGATTTATTTCTGATTGTTGTTTAGCAGACAGAGCCTTTCTACATAGACCACTTGACCACATCTACCAACAGAAAAGCACAATCTATTGTACGTGGTGGGCATATGACCGCTATAGAAAAGCTTCTACATACTGTATGTATAGGAGGGATTTCAACAGGAATGTCAGACAGATGACTGGCTGTTTTCAATCCAAGGACATTAGAATATGCATCAGTTATCTGGAGGTATAGTTTCACCATTACTGTACATTGTAGACTGTAGCCAAGGAAGTCATAGGATACATCAGCAAATATATAAATCAATAAATAAATCACAGAAGTAAAGATACTGTATAAAACATGAAGAAATACTAAAAATTGATGGGAAAGGTAAGAGAATATGTCAGTGTAAGCTGTTTCCCATATGAAGGTTATTTTTGTAATTAAATTTGCAGGAGACAGTAAATGACTGACTCTTTGTCAGCCTCTGTAGCTCTTGGATGCTTAGTATGTAAAGACATGAGATGTCAGCACATCTGGAATACTGAATATGCTTATTTACATACAAAGTCCTTATTATCTGTTTCTCATCAATCACCATAAATCTACAGAGGCCCCAATGAACTTGGAGCAGGAAGAAGACAAAGTATGAGAAGTTACTGTTAATTTACTCAGTTTTTTTTAAAGGAAGTCTATCAGCAGTTCTGACCATGCTAAACTGCTGCCAGCACTAGGTAGGGGCTGGGGAAAGCAGGACAAACATGCGTTTTTTGGAGATTCTATCCTCAGAATTAGTGTGAATATGAAGTTTTTATTCTGCCAGCTTCCACTCCTCCAGGTGCACAGGGCAGGGCAACACTTTGAAATGCTCTCTGCATTGAGCTACTTCATAGTCCTTTCCCTCTGATATGAGTGGAAACCGTAGCATCAAACCAAGAGACCACTACAACTGTCACTCATAGGAGAGGGGCTATGAAGCAAATCAATGCATAGTGTACTTCACACTCCCCACTCTCGCACTTCTTAGGGCCCTTAAGGAGCTGAAGCTGGCAGAATAAATCTTTATATTAACTTTACACTACTCCACATAAAAATATCTCCATCTCCAGGTGTGCTTGCCCTGCTCTCTCTAGCACTTATATACTGCTGGCAGAAGTTTAGCATGGTCAGAACTGATGATAACATGGTTACTTTCTTCATAAAATGGTGACTCATCCGTCCAAGGGTTGTGTCTGGTATTGCAGTTCAGTGTTATTAAAGTGTAAGGGGTGGAAACGCAATACCACACAAAACTGTGGACAAGTGTGGTTGACATATTTTTAGCATGTCAACCACCAGGAAGTTGACATATTTTTCTGATGCTGGACAACCTAAGGACTTGGCACCAAAGTTTGTACTTGCTTCTAGGATATTAAACAAACGGATTATCATATACTGTAAAGAAGGGATGCAATTACAGTGATTAGGGATGAGCGAATCGACTTCGGATGAAACATCCAAAGTCGATTTGCATAAAACTTTGTTCTAATACTGTACGGAGCTCCATGTATTGGCTCTGATGAGTACCTTGTGGTACCGTGGAACCGAACCCAAGTTCGGGAAAAGTTTTTCGGGAAATGAACTTACGAAGTTATTACACAAAGTCTCGCAAAGTAATAACTTCAGCTCATCAAAGCCAATACACTAATACTGTACGGAGCTCCAGCTCTGTACAGTATAAGAACGAAGTTTTATGTGAATCGACTTCAGATGTTTCATCCAAAGTCAATTCGCTCATCCCACAGTTTCGGCGGAGCTTCGTCAGGGTAAAATGAAGCTCCGACGAAGCGCTTTGGGTAGGTGAGGGACACGGGGCTGGCAGTATTATGGAAGGGACTTTCAACAACTTGATTATGTGGTATTTCTTTTCATATTATAGGCTGTGTTTGGCTTTATGATACTTATATGGGTGATATTACCTACTGATGTTCATCTGCTATGGTTTTTTCTTTATTCCTTTCCTTTGAGCCATTATATTTGCCAGAATTTACCTCTAGATATTTGGTAAAGTCCTATGCTAGCCTTTTGTCCTGTGTATCCCTCTTTGGATTAACTTATTTCAATGTGGGTTCCTTGTCTATCTAATATGGATTTGTTTCATGTATGTGTATTTTAATGATTTTTATGTTTTAATTAATAAAGGATATATTTATACATATAGTGATTAGAGATGAGCGAGTAGTGTTCGATCGAGCTGGTATTCGATCGAATACTACGCTATTCGGCGTACTCGATTTCGTTCGAGTATAACGGCGATGGCGCACTTAGAATTCGTTTCCCCTCCCACCTTCCCTGGCGCTCTTTTTCCACCAATCACCATGCAGGGGGGGTATGACAGGCACACTGAGCACGCTGGCAGCGCGAAAACGGCGTCTACATGGATTGGCTGGAAAAACCATGTGACCTCGAATATTAAAAACTCAGCTCTTCCTGCTCGTACGCATATGCTGCGTGAACTTAGTCAGGGACAGAGGCTGGAGAAGGGAGAGACAGGTTTTAGCTGTTGGACATGCAGGAGCGTGATTAAAAGCCCTTATCAGGGCTACTATAGTGCAGTACAGTGATAGCTTTACTACAATATAGACTTTACAGAGAACGGCTGCTGTATTCAGGGATAGCTGCTGGAGTAGGGACAGAGAGAGGCATTAGTGGTGTATTAGGTGCTCTGCTACATACCAAACTATATTTGGCACTACTGCTGTGTACCTTGAACTATAAAATATATAGGCCTTATAATTGGCAACTGTACTGTGCGTTCTCTTGCAAACTAATTTAAATACCTGGTGTTAATACCCACCGTCTGAACAGTTAGTACACGGCTGTGTACCTTGAACTATAAAATATATAGGCCTTATAATTGGCAACTGTACTGTGCGTTCTCTTGCAAAATAATTTAAATACCTGGTGTTAATACCCACCGTCTGAACAGTTAGTACACGGCTGTGTACCTTGAACTATAAAATATATAGGCCTTATAATTGGCAACTGTACTGTGCGTTCTCTTGCAAACTAATTTAAATACCTGGTGTTAATACCCACCGTCTGAACAGTTAGTACACGGCTGTGTACCTTGAACTATAAAATATATAGGCCTTATAATTGGCAACTGTACTGTGCGTTCTCTTGCAAACTAATTTAAATACCTGGTGTTAATACCCACCGCCTGAACAGTTAGTACACGGCTGTGTACCTTGAAATATAAAATATATAGGCCTTATAATTGGCAACTGTACTGTGCGTTCTCTTGCAAAATAATTTCACGGCTGTGAAGGCAAAATATTGTAACCAAAAAAAAATAAAATGCGGAGGGGGGCTAGCGGAATAGGACGTGGACGAGGACGGGGGCGCGGAAATGCTGTTGGGGGCCTTGTTGAAGCCAGTGGGGATACAATGCGTGCTGGTGAGGGTCAGCCAGGATCCCGCTCATCCAGAATCCCTGCCTTTATGGGACAGTTAAGCAGGGGGCGGGTTACACCGCTGTTGAGGCCTGAGCAGGTTGAACAGGTGGTGCAATGGATAGCCGATAGCGCTTCCACACAGTTGTCCACCAGCCAGTCATCCACACAGTCTCACTCTGACCCTCCTTCCTCCACACCTGGCCAACAGAGTCATCCCACCATTGACCCCTCCCAGGAGCTCTTTTCGGGTCCTTTTTCAGATGTGCCGGAAGAATCCCAGGAGCTAGCAGAGGAATTTGTTTGTAGTGATGCCCAAACACTTGAGTTTTCGCCATCTCCTGCTGATGTGGACCCTGAGCCAGCATCTGTTATCATGAGCGATGATGATGATGAGACGCAGTTGCCATCAAGGGAGGCTGTTGGAATGTCCAGTGGGCAGGAGGAGGAGCAGAGTGAGGAAGTGGAAGAGGAGGTGGTGGATGACGAAATGACCGACCCCACTTGGCCAGGGGTGATGTCCAGCGAGGAAAGCAGTGGAGAGGTGGTGGTCTGCGCAGCACCGAAAAAGGCAGCAAGAGGCAGAGGGATGTCCACAGCCAGAGGGATGTCCACAGGCAGAGGGATGTCCACAGGCAGAGGGATGTCCACAGGCAGAGGACAGTCCAGACAGAGAAGTGAGGCCACAGCCAGCAGGGCCGAAGCTGTTCCCGGCAGCGGGAAGTCGCGCGAAGCTCCCCCATCGAGGCCTCGTACTTCTGTGGTGTGGAGATTTTTTAATGTTTGTGCGGATGACAAACTGAGCGCGGTTTGCACACTCTGCCACTCAAAACTGAGTAGGGGCTCTGAGAAGAGCAATATGACCACCTCAGGCATGCGGCGTCACTTGGAATTCAAGCACTGGGCTGAGTGGGAGAGAGCAAACGCAATACAACCTGCGCCCGGTCTTGCTGCCACTGCCTCTTCCCCTTTGTTGTGTGCTGCCACTGCGGTCCAGACCTCCAGCCAGGACACCTCCACATCTGCCTCTGCCTCGGCTACTTTGGGGCCTTCTCCTTCAGCCTCCCCTTCCCCCGCCTCTTCGCCTGCACCTTCACACTCCTCGTCCCAACAACTGTCCATCTCGCAGGCGTTCGACCGCAGGCGGAAGTACGCCTCGAGTCACCCCCAAGCCCAAGCCTTAAACTGCCACATCTCCAAACTGCTGGCCCTGGAGATGTTGCCGTTTAGGCTTGTGGAGACGCAGGCCTTCCGCGACCTGATGGCGGCTGCCGCACCTCGCTATTCCGTCCCCAGCCGCCACTACTTTTCCCGGAGTGCCGTCCCCGCCCTGCACCAGCACGTGTCGCGTAACATCAGGCGGGCCCTGAGGTACGCAGTCAGCGCAAAGGTCCACTTGACCACCGACTCGTGGACAAGCGCTTGCGGCCAGGGACGATACATTTCTTTGACGGCACACTGGGTGAATGTTGTGGAAGCGGGGACGGGGTCGCAAACAGAGACGGCCTACCTACCACCCCCGCCCAAGATTGCCAGCATGGGTTCTGATACACCCCCCTCCTCTTCCTCCTCCTCTGCCTTAACATCGCCCTCAGCCGCTAGCTGGAAGCGTTGCAGCACTGGCGCGGGGAGACGTCAGCAGGCGGTGCTTAAGCTCATCAGCTTGGGCGACAGGAAGCACAGCGCCCCAGAAGTGAGGGACGCCATATTGCAGCAGACGGAGATGTGGCTGTCGCCGCTGCAGCTAGGACCAGGCATGGTCGTGTGCGATAACGGCCGTAACCTGGTGGCGGCTCTGGAGCTTGCCGAACTCAATCACGTACCATGCCTGGCCCACGTTTTTAATCTGGTAGTCCAAAAATTTCTAAAGACTTACCCCAACCTGGCAGAGCTACTGGTGAAAGTGCGGCGCTTGTGCGCTCACTTTCGGAAGTCAACTGTAGCTGCTGCTAGCTTAAAAAAACTCCAGCAACGCCTCCATTTGCCTGAACATCGGCTGTTGTGCGACCTGCCGACTCGCTGGAATTCCACCTATTCCATGTTGGCCAGGGTGTGTGAGCAGCAGAGAGCATTGATGGAGTACCAGATTATGAATCCACGCGTGCCTCCAACTCAGCTCCCTCAGTTTGCCAACCACGAGTGGCCATGGATGGCAGACATATGCGATGTACTGCGTATCTTTGAGGAGTCCACCAAGAAGGTCAGCAGCGAGGACGCTATAGTGAGCGTAACCATCCCGCTCCTATGCGTCCTTAAAGAATCGCTCATCGCAATAAGGGAGAACGCATTGCACGCAGAGGAGACGGGGGTAGGAGGAGACGCAACGGAGCTACACAGTCAGACCACACTTTTGTCTGCTTCTCGGTGGCAGTTGCAGGAGGAGGAGGATGAGGAGGAGGACGACGTGGAGGTGGCTGTGGAAGAGGAGGAGGATGCTGGCGGCGAGGGTAGCAGTCAGGCTGTGTGCGTCCCATTGGTTCAGCGCGGATGGGGCGGAGAGGAGGCGGAAGAGGAAGAGGAGGAAATGGCAAGTGATCCTTCTGGTGGGGGCAGTGACGTCATGCCTATTCAGAGTCTGGCACACATGGCTGACTTCATGCTGGGCTGCTTTTCCCGGGACACACGTGTTGTCCGGATAGTGGAGAACAAACTGTACTGGGTCTTCGCACTCCTGGACCCCCGGTATAAAGATAACGTCTCCTCTTTTATTCCGGTAGAGGAGAGGACGAATCGATTGCTGGAATACCAGAGGGAACTCGTGCAGAACATGATGGAGATTTTCCCACCCACCATCGCTGGCGGCAGAGAGGAGAGGGTCTCCCAGAGTCCCACAACATCAATCAGGCCCACAGCCACCAGGGGAACACTCTCCAAGGTGTGGGACACGTTCATGGCACCCCCTCGTGCAACTTCCATCACTGCGGGGCCCGCTATCAGCAGGAGGGACAAGTATCGGCGGATGTTGCGGGAGTACCTGGCAGACCGTACCCCTGTCCTCCCCGATCCCTCGGCGTCCTACACTTACTGGGTCTCCAAGTTGGACACGTGGCTGGAACTGTCCCTGTACGCCTTGGAGGTGCTTGCCTGCCCTGCCGCCAGCGTGCTATCAGAAAGGGTGTTCAGCGCAGCCGGGGGCATTATAACCGATAAGCGCAGCCGCCTGTCAACCGACAGTGCCGACAGGCTGACGCTAATCAAAATGAACAGCAAGTGGATTGACCCGGACTTTGCTTCTCCAACAGTGGAAAGCAGCCAAAAGTGAAGTGCCATCTGTATGAAGTGCCATTTCCTCCTCCACCTCCTCCTCCTCCTCCTTAACCGCCGTAGAATTGCTCCGTAAATAAGAAAAATTTATATATTTATGGCTCACCTCTTGGGCCTCCACAAAATGTTTAAGAGGTCTCACCTCTTGGGCCTCACAAAATGTTTAAGAGTCTCACCTCTTGGGCCTCCACATATTTTTAGAGGTCTCACCTCTTTAGCCTCCACACAATTTTTAAGAAACGTCTCACCTCTTGGCCTCCACATAATTTGTAAGAGGTCTCACCTCTTGGCCTCCACTATATATTTTTAAAGAGCGTCTCACCTCTTGGGCCTCCACAAAATGTTTAAGAGGTCTCACCTCTTGGGCCCTCCACAAAATGTCTTTAAGAGGTCTCACCTCTTGGGCCCTCCACAAAATGTTTAAGAGGTCTCACTCTTTGCGGCCTCCACATAATTTTTAAGAGGTCTCACCTCTTGGCCTCCACATAATTTTTTAAGAGGCTCAACCTCTTGGGCCTCCACAAAATTTTACGAGGTCTCACCTCTTGGGCCTTCCACAACATTTTTAACCTTCACCTCTTCTGCCTCCACAATTTTCAACGGTCTCACCTTCTTGCGCCGCCACAAAATTGTTGAACAGGTCTCACCTCTTTGGGCTCTCCACAAAATTTTACTCAAGGTCTGCACCTCTTGGGCCTCCACAAAATTTTTAACAGGTCTCACCTCTTGGGCCTCCACAAAATTTTTAACAGGTCTCACACAAAATGGTCTCACCTCTTGGGCCTCCACAAAAGGTCTCACCTCTTATCAAGGTCTCACCTCTTGGCCTCCACAAAATTTTTAACAGGGTCTCACCTCACCCTCACCTCTTAGGTCTCACTCCACAAATTTTTAACAGGTCTCACCTCTTGGGCCTCCACAAAATTTTTAAACGGTCTCACCTTTGGGCCTCCACAAAATTTTTAACAGGTCTCACCTCTTGGGCCTCCACAAAATTTTAACAGGTCTCACCTCTTGGGCCTCCACAAATTTTAATCTCACCTTTGGGCCTCCACAAAAATTTTTAACAGGTCTCACCTCTTGGGCCTCCACAAAATTTTTAACAGGTCTCACCTCTTGGGCCTCTCCACACAAATTTTTACAGGTCTCACCTCTTGGGCCTCCACAAAA
>ONZH01013660.1:0-39347 GCA_900303285.1 Rhinella marina
ACAGGCCCTCTCTCCAAACAATTTATGTCTTTGTCCTATCTTTCTCTCTCTCCAAACTATTTTTCCGGATAGGTGCCATATACGGTATTAAACTGAGTAGTATACATAGAAGACATACCACACTTGATCAATCTCATAATTTACGACTGTACCGGTTGATGCTAAATTTTTAAGTTGGGGTCCTGCGTCGTCATTCTAACTACATCCGGCTGTTGTCAACACCACACACGCTAGCCCAGGGGGCACTCCTCTGGCTCTTCCAGTGAAACCTCCTTCCCCCCAGCCTGCCCCCCACCTACAGGCCCTCTCTCCAAACAATTTACCCGGATAGGGGACGTATTAGATATTGTACAGATTTTTTTTTGGTTCTTCTTCTAATTGCCTCCTGACCTGTGATAGGCAGAGCATGGACACGTCCCCTTAGCTGCAGTGGGAAAGACACTCCCCTGGCCAGAGCAAGCTCTTTTTCCGTTTTCCGTGGTCGAAAAATCCATGAAATATAGGGTCCCAAGATAGGGGACGTATACGGTATTAAACTGAGAAGAATCGATACAGTACCGGTTGATGCTACAGTTTTTCCAAATCCATTCCGGCTGTTGTCACCACCACACACGCTAGCCCAGGGGGCACTCCTCTGGCTCTTCCAGAAAAACCTCCTTCCCCCCAGCCTGCCCCCCACCTACAGGCCCTCTCTTTAAATAATTTACCCGGATAGGGGACGTATTAGATATTGTACTGATGTTTTTTGTTTTTCTTCTTTTAATTGCCTCCTGACCTGTGATTGGCAGAGCATGGACACGTCCCCTTAGCTGCAGTAGGAAAGACACTCCCCTGGCCAGAGCAAGCTCTTTTTCCTTTTACGTGGTTGAAAAATCCATGAAATATAGGGTCCCAAGATAGGGGACATATACGATTTTAAACTGAGAAGAATCGATACCGTACCGGTTGATGCTAGAGTTTTTCCAAATCCATCCAGCTGTTGTCACCACCACACACGCTAGCCCAGGGGGCACTCCTCTGGCTCTTCCAGCGAAACCTCCTTCCCCCCACCTACAGGCCCTCTCTCCAAACAATTTACCCAGGTAGGGGACGTATTAGATATTGTTCTGATTTTTTTTTGTTCTTCTTTTAATTGCCTCCTGCGATAGTGCAATAGATGGCAATCGAACACAGGTCAACTGCTTGGGAAGCAGCTATGCTCACCACTTTACCACCAACAGCCACAGCAACTGATAAGAACAGATACTAAACTTGATGTCAGCTGCAGTGCCAGCATGAGCAGTGGTGTCACCTACAGGCGGTGATGGACCTTCGTTGCACCTAGTTGGGTGCTTCCCTAACATGTGATGGGTATTTGCCTCGCCTTTCTTGGCCTGGGTGAGCACAATTGCCATGAGGGTAACCACCAGGCTGTTGCCTGAGAATTTGGGGTAATGGTGGGATTAGGCAGCCTCAGAGGCATCCATGCATGCTGCCCCTGCTGTTTCCTGTCCATTTCCATGTTGTTTCCATCATTTTCTGAGGTTTCTAGGTTTTTACCCAGCCTTCCCTAGGCAGAGCCTTGGTCCCCTGCAAAAATGCTCGAGTCTTCCATTGACTTCAATGGGGTTCGTTATTCGAAACGAGCACCCGAGCATCGGGAAAAGTTCGACTCGAATAAGGAGCACCCGAGCATTTTAGTGCTCGCTCATCTCTGGTAATGATATCTTGAAGGATGACTCAAATTACAGCCTTTTATCTAATGATCACACGGGACGATTCATTTCTGAACTTACCATCATTCTAAAAGAAGGAATTAAAAATAAAGTGATAAGTAAGGCTGAATATGAGTTTATGACACCAAATATGCCACAAATTGCCACATTTTATAGCCTCCCAAAAATTCACAAAGGGATGACCTCATTAAAGGGTCGTCGCATTGTGTCAGGAGTGGACTCTATTACTCAAAATTGTGGCATCTATTTAGATAGAGTCCTGAGGGATTTTGTGTTCTCTCTCCCTTCTCACACAAGGGATACAAAAAAAAAATTGACACACTTACCATTGATACATCTTGTTTACTTTGCAGTATTGATGTCGAATCACTTTATAGTTCAATACCTCATGAGAAAGGTCTGTATGCGGTGTCTTATTTTCTTCGCACCAGGGGTGTACAATTTATAAATTATAATCACTTCATTCTTTCTCTTTTTGAGTTTACTCTCACTCACAATTATTTTTTGTTTAACGGTCGTTTCTACCACCAGCTCAGGGGGACTGCGATGGGGAGCCCTTGTGACCCCACGTATGCAAATCTCCTCCTGGGCTGGTGGGAGGATACGACCGTATTTCCAGATGGGCCCACCTGGTGGAATGACAAAGTCCTTTTCTGGACACAATATATAGATGACATCTTTGTGGTATGGAATGGGACTGAATTAGAATTTACTCAACTAATTGAAACCTTGAATGTCAATAACATAATTTCTTGGATGTAAGAATAAATAAGCAAGATGACAGACTGGTTTCAACTATATATAGAAAACCGACAGCGACCAACAGTTTGTTACACTATGACAGCTTCCACCCTTTGGCTTAAAGAAGGGTATACCAAAGGGCCAATATCTTAGGGTGTGGAGAAACTGTGCAGACAAGGAGAACTTTTATGGAGAGGCAAGGAAACTACAACATAGGTTCCGCAATAGAGGGTATCCAGAGGCCACCCTAAGAGAATCCTTTAATCACGCTAAGACGGTTGAAAGGACGGAGTTACTCAGCCCCAAACCAAGAAACATACAACAGGATCATCGTCCGTCTGATATCCACATATGATGTAGCAAATAGTAAGATCAAACAGATTCTTGCAAAATACTGGCCAATTTTGACTATGGACTCAGATCTTAGGGGTGTAATAGCAACATATCCCAGTGTGACATATAGAAGAGGGAAGAGTTTAGGAGATAAATTAGTGCACAGTCATTATACTACCCCCACGATCACCTATGAGTTGGTTGAATCGAAAACTCATAGGTATGTATCGGTGTGGCACCTGTAAGGCGTGTAAATTTATCTCCACATCCAGAAAAATTATCTGCTCTGTGGATAATAGAATCTACACAGCCAGGGATTTTGCAAACTGCAAAACAAGGGGAGTAGTATACATATGCCAGTGCCCTTGCCCACGTGATTACATTGGCAAAACAAAACAAGCGTTTAGGAGGAGGATTTGCGAACATGTTAAAGACATTGCAAATGAAAAAGATACATTAGTGGCTAATCATGTGAATGAGATACACGCAGGTAACCCTGATGCACTGAAATTCACAGTTTTGGAGGTGATTCCCCAATCAATTAGAGGGGGAGACTGGGACCGAAAAATCTTACAAAAGGAATCCGAATGGATATTCCGTTTTCGATCCCAGTCTCCATTGGGTCTGAATGAGAGGCTAACTTTTGCATGTTTCATTTGAGGGATTTGCTTTTTCTGGTATACCTCAGGTTTCTGATGTTTAGGTGTTTAAAACTGACTAACACGTATCAGGGTCCTCCTGTTGACCATATACCATATGTATTTCGACTATGTATCTAACTATAGTATGGGATTGGCATAAATCTTTGACCATCCCTACCAAGATATCATACCTTACTTATTTTTTGCCAGGACGTTACAATAGCTTTTAGCAGACTAATAGTAATGGGGACTTTTTACGTGATCAGAATTATATAATAATTTTCATGTATTTTGACATCTGGCATTTGTCTTTCCACTATTAGGAGACATGCGCTCTAGGAAACGTTCTATTAATAAGAAATATTTACATTATGTGAGAATGTGTTCCAGGGTACTATCGGTTCTATTGATAGGAAGTGTGGATGGTCATATGACCGCCGGAGCTCCTTAAGCTGTCATCGTATTATGCGCTCCATCATGCGCTTCATTGACAGGAAGTACCCATGATCACATGACCGTGGGCACCGGAAGCTGTCAATGCTTCATGCTTTCCATTATGCGTTCCATTGACAGGAAGTATCTATGATCACATGACCACGGGCACCGGAAGTGAGGTGCGCCGGCGGGAGACAGCGTCATGCAACGCTGTCCTTAAATAGCCTGGTTAAAGCACATGTAAGTGAGCGTCATCCTAAGCTTCTGGCAAGGGACTTAAACTGGTAGCAATCAACACATATGAGTACATTTTGCATCATAGGAATACCTGGACATCTTATGGTATGTTTACGTTCTATTGATGGTGATCTTTTGTATATTTTGTTTTAGGTATTATCCTTGGAGTTGTTTGCTGAAAATAACCAGTGTGGCTTGGAATCTATGTCCACATTCCCACAGGGGCTGTACCCTTGCCTTATACTTACATATTTATATGCTATCCATATATCTATTGCATCATTACAGATATGTATAACCTGTGTTTTTAGCAGATACCATATTGGAGGGATCATATCCCAGAGTACCAGTATCTGCTATACCTCTGTGCCTCAGACTAGTTCTGGGGCTAAGTATACCAACCCCCTGAGGAACCCAAGAGGGAGAAACACGTTGGGGTAATTAGATATAATATCATTGAGGACGCAGTAGGGTCATTTCAGCCAGGATCGTGGACGGAGGACCCCTACCATTAAGAGATCTCTCCAGGCTGAGGACCTAGTGGAGGGTGAGGCAGGGAAAGAACCACTCTACCTCATATCTCCTTCACATTGGACATCTATTTGTTTAGTCCGGTATAAAAATGGTGACTATATCTGTGACAGCTTGTCACGCACTGAATGGGATAATATTTTTAGAGATAGAAATAAAGAAATGATTTTAAGGGTCATGGGATTTTTGTTGGATTTTGATTAGGTTTTTGATGACCTAGGTATCTTTATTTATCAAATTTTGGCTGAGTTAGTATAAAGCTGACCTATTGTTCTTCACTTACACAGCTTTATTTTTCTACCTTGTGCCACGAAAAACACATACTGTAAGTAAACCAAATTCATTGCTATGGATGACCTTTCTTCTTGCAAATACCCACATTGTGCCTTGAGTCAGAGACAGATAGCTAGAGCAGACACAAAGGATATAACTAGAGATGAGCGAGCACTAAAATGCTCGGGTGCTCGTTATTTGAGTCGAATTTTTCCCGATGCTCGGGTGCTCGTTTCGAGTAACGAACCCCATTGAAGTCAATGGGAGACTCGAGCATTTTTTGCAGGGGACCAAGGCTCTGCCTAGGGAAGGCTGGGTGAAAACCTGGAAACCTCAGAAAATGATGGAAACACCACGGAAATGGCCAGGAAACAGCAGGGGCAGCATGCATGGATGCCTCTGAGGCCGCTTAATCCCACCATTACCCCAAATTCTCAGGCAACAGCCTGGTGGTTATCCTCATGGCAATTATGCTCACCCAGACCAAGAAAGGCGATGCAAATACCCATCAAATGTTAGGGAAGCACCCAACTAGGTGCAACGAAGGTCCATCACCGCCTGCAGGTGACACCACTGCTCATGCTGGCACTGCAGCTGACATCAAGTTTAGTATCTGTTCTTATCAGTTGCTGTGGCTGCTGGTGGTATAGTGGTGAGCATAGCTACTTCCCAAGCAGTTGATCCGCGTTCGATTCCCGTCTATCGCAGGAGGCAATTAAAAAATCAGTACAATGTCTAATACGTCCCCCTACCCGGGTAAATTGTTTGGAGAGAGGGCCTGTAGGTGGGCGGGGGAAGGAGGTTTCACTGGAAGAGCCAGAGGAGTGCCCCCTGGGCTAGTGTGTGTGGTGGTGACAACAGCCGGAATGGATTTTGAAAAACTGTTGCATCAACCAGTGCGGTATCGATTCTTCTCAGTTTAATACCGTGTACGTCCCCTATCTTGGGACCTTATATTTTATGGATTTTTTGACCACAGAAAACGGAAAAAGAGCTTGCTCTGGCCAGGGGAGTGTCTTTCCCACTGCAGCTAAGGGGACGTGTCCATGCTCTGCCTATCACAGGTCAGGAGGGAAATAAAAGAAGAACCAAACAAAAATCTGTACAATATCTAAGACGTCCCCTATCCGGGTAAATTGTTTGTAGAGAGGGCCTGTAGGTGTGGGTCAGGCTGGGAGGAAGGAGGTTTCGATGGAAGAGCCAGAGGAGTGCCCCCTGGGCTTGCGTGTGTGGTGGTGACAACAGCCGGGTGTAGTTAGAATGACGACGCAGGACCCCAACTTAAAAATTTAGCATCAACCGGTACAGTCGTAAATTATGAGATTGATCAAGTGTGGTATGTCTTCTATGTATACTACTCAGTTTAATACCGTATATGGCAGCTATCCGGAAAAATAGTTTGTAGAGAGAGAGAGAAAGATAGGACAAAGAAGTAAATTGTTTGGAGAGAGGGCCTGTAGGTGGGGGGCAGGCTGGGGGGAAGGAGGTTTCGCTGGAAGAGCCAGAGGAGTGCCCCCTGGGCTAGCGTGTGCGGTGGTGACAACAGCCGGGTGTAGTTAGAATGACGACGCAGGACCCCAACTTAAAAATTTAGCATCAACCGGTACAGTTGTAAATTATGAGATTGATCAAGTGTGGTATGTCTTCTATGTATACTACTCAGTTTAATACCGTATATGGCAGCTATCCGGAAAAATAGTTTGGAGAGAGAGAGAAAGATAGGACAAAGAAGTAAATTGTTTGGAGAGAGGGCCTGTAGGTGGGGTGGCAGGCTGGGGGGAAGGAGGTTTCGCTGGAAGAGCCAGAGGAGTGCCCCCTGGGCTAGCGTGTGTGGTGGTGACAACAGCCGGGTGTAGTTAGAATGACGACGCAGGACCCCAACTTAAAAATTTAGCATCAACCGGTACAGTCGTAAATTATGAGATTGATCAAGTGTGGTATGTCTTCTATGTATACTACTCAGTTTAATACTGTATATGGCAGCTATTTGGAAAAATAGTTTGTAGAGAGAGAGAGAAAGATAGGACAAAGAAGTAAATTGTTTGGAGAGAGGGCCTGTAGGTGGGGGGCAGGCTGGGGGGAAGGAGGTTTCGCTGGAAGAGCCAGAGGAGTGTCCCCTGGGCTAGCGTGTGTGGTGGTGACAACAGCCGGGTGTAGTTAGAATGACGACGCAGGACCCCAACTTAAAAATTTAGCATCAACCGGTACAGTCGTAAATTATGAGATTGATCAAGTGTGGTATGTCCTTTATGTATACTACTCAGTTTAATACCGTATATGGCAGCTATCCGGAAAAATAGTTTGTAGAGAGAGAGAGAAAGATAGGACAAAGAAGTAAATTGTTTGGAGAGACGGCCTGTAGGTGGGGGGCAGCCTGGGCTAGCGTGTGTAGTGGTGACAACAGCCGGAATGGATTTGGAAAAACTGTAGCATCAGCCGGTGCGGTATCGATTCTTCTCAGTTTAATACCGTATACGTGCCCTATCTTGGGACCTTATATTTCATGAATTTTTCGACCACGGAAAATGGAAAATGAGCTTGCTCTGGCCAGGGGAGTGTCTTTCCTACTGCAGCTAAGGGGACGTGTCCATGCGCTGCCTATCACAGGTCAGGAGGCAATTAAAAGAAGAAACAAAAAAAACATCAGTACAATATCTAATACGTCCCCTATCCGGGTAAATTGTTTGTAGAGAGGGCCTGTAGGTGGGGGGCAGGCTGGGGGGAAGGAGGTTTCGCTGGAAGAGCCAGAGGAGTGCCCCCTGGGCTAGCGTGTGTGGTGGTGATAACAGCCGGATGTAGTTAGAGCCAGAGTGGGCTAGCGTGTGCGGTGGTGACAACAGCCGGGTGTAGTTAGAATGACGACGCAGGACCCCAACTTAAAAATTTAGCATCAACCGGTACAATTGTCAATTATGAGCTCGATCAAGTGTGGCATGACTTTTAAATGGATATTGCATGTGGTCACGTACTCCCTGTAACCCCATAGTCACCCCTTCCCTGATGTGCTAGCCCAGAACATTCTCTGCTTCAATTCGCAAGACCTTTTGCTGTTTCCGTGTGCTGACAGTGGGGATTTACCAGTGTTGTCTGAGGAGGTGGTGGACAATGGCGAGACACAGGTGTCGGAGGGTGAGGTAGTTGTATGGGAAGCAAGTTACAGTGGGGACTCCTTGGGGGGACTTTCTCATGATGGGACAGATTCAACTTGGGTGGATCAGGCACAGGAACAGATCAATTTTTTTTTGTGTTTAACTTTTATTTATCAAAAATAACCAGAGATAATTATTCGTTATCTTCTCTGCGCAGTCTGGCGTTGGGGTACGTCACTTTGATGGCCAGCTGTGCCGCTCTCTCCACAATGGTCTTTAGGTTCTTAGATGGAGACGTTGTCGGCGATTTCAGCACAGAAGGACTTGTTGCTTATCAACAGAACCTGGACCTCCTTGACATTGTGGACCAGGAATTTGCGGGTGGACCAGGAATTTGCGGAATTCTGTTGGCAGCATTTGTTTGGTCTTCTACTTGCTACCGTATCCAATGTTGGGCAATATAGATACGCAGGTAATATTATTTTTCACACCTATCCCAAAAATAAAATTTATGCAGTTTGCGCAAATAAAACTGGAAACTGGAACTGGAGAGAGGGCCTGTAGGTGGACCTCCGGAAAAATTGTTTGGAGAGAGGGCCTGTAGGTGGACCTCCGGAAAAATAGTTTGGAGAGAGGGCCTGTAGGTTGACCTCTGGAAAAATTGTTTGAATAGAGGGCCTGTAGGGGGCCTTCCTGAAAAATTGTGGTAAAAGAGTGCCAGTTGGACCTCTAAAAAATGGTGTTTTTTGGGTCAGCGTTAGGCAAAGACGATATGGAGGAGGAGGAGGAGTAGGAGGAGTAGAGAAGAGGAATCGGATACATAAGTAATGTTAATCTTTAGCTGCTTTCCCCCAGAGGAGATTTGAATTCCGGTGAAATCCAGGCTTTGTTCATTTTAATAAGCGTCAGCCTGTCAGCGCTGTCAGTTGACAGGCGTGTACGCTTATCGGTGATGACGCCACCAGCTGCACTGAATACCCGCTCTGACAGCACGCTAGCGGCAGGGCAGGCCAGCACCTCCAAGGCGTACAGCGCCAGTTCAGGCCACGTGTCCAGCTTTGAAACCCAGTAGTTGTATGGAGCAGAGTGATCGCTACGGACGTTGGTATGGTCAGCTAGGTACTCCCTCACCATCTTCCTGTACAGCTCCCCCCTACTCTGCCTAGACTGGGGACAGGTGACAGTGTCTTGCTGGGGTGACATAAAAGTGGCAAAGGCCTTGGAGAGCGTTCCCCTGCCAGTGCTGGACAAGCTGCCTGCTCGCCTCCTCTCCCCCGCTACTTGGCCCACAGAACCATGCCCTCTGCCGCTAGCGGCGTCAGATGGGAAGAATTGTTTCAGCTTGTGCACCAGGGCCTGTTGATATCTATTCACTCTCATACTCCTTTCCTCTGCAGGGATGAGAGTGGAAAGGTTCTGCTTGTACCGTGGGTCCAGGAGAGTGAACACCCAGTAATCGGTGTTTGAAAACGCGAGGGTCATGGGATAGGCAGCCTAACATGAAGTCTGCCATGTGCGCCAGAGTCCCAACACGCAAGAATTCCCTCTCCTCACTGGCCTGACTCTCCATTTCCTCCTCCTCCAAGTCCTCCTCTTCAGCCCATACACGCTCAAGAGTTAAGGACTGAGCACTGGTACCCTCTACTGTCTCGCCGACATTCTCCTCCTCTTCCTCCTCATCCTCATCCCCCTCCTCCGATACGCGCTGAGAAACAGACCGGAGGGTGCTCTAGCTATCAAGCGACGTATCTTCCTCCACCGTCTCTTGTGACAAGTGCAAAGCATCCGACTTGATGCTGAGCAGTGAGTTTTTCAACAGGCAAAGCAGCAGGATGGTGAGGCTGATAATGGCGGCATCGCCGCTGACCATCTGTGTTGACTCCTCAAAGTTGCTCAACACCTAGCAGATATCAGACATCCACGTCCAATCCTCATTATAGACTTGAGGAATCTGACTGACCTGACTACCAGTTCTGGTGGAAGTTGACATCTGGCAGTCTACAATCGCTCTGCGCTGCTGGTAAACTCTGGATAACATGTTTAATGTGGAATTCCATCTCGTGGGCACGTCGCACAACAGTCGGTGAGCGGGCAGTTGTAGGCGGCGGTGCGCTGCCCTGAGAGTGGCAGCATCTGTGGTCGACTTGCGGAAATGCGCACAGATGCGGCGCACCTTGGTGAGCAAATCAGACAGATTGGGGTATGTCTTGAGGAACCGCTGAACTATGAGATTGGACACGTGGGCCAGGCATGGCACATGTGTCAGTCTGCCGAGTTGCAGAGCCGCCACCAGGTTACGCTCGTTGTCACACACAACCATGCCTGGCTTGAGGTTCAGTGGTGCCAGCCACAGATCGGTCTGCGCCGTGATGCCCTGTAACAGCTCTTGGGCGGTGTGCCTTTTGTCACCTAAGCTCAGCAGTTTGAGCACCGCCTGCTGGTGCTTACCCACGGCACTGCTGCTGCGCCTAGAGCTACCGACTGAAGGCGCCGTGCCCACGGATGGTAATTAGGAGGAGGAGGAGGAGGGGTCGGAGGAGGAGGCATAGTACATCTGAGAGACCGTGACCGAGGTAGGCCCCGCAATCCTCGGTGTGGGCAGTACATGAGCGGCCCCAGGGTCATTCTCGGTCCCAGCCTCCACCAAGTTAACCCAATGTGCCGTCAGTGAGATATAGTGTCCCTGCCCGGCAGCACTTGTCTACGTGTCCGTGGTTAGGTGGACCTTCTCAGAAACAGCGTTGGTCAGGGCACGGATGATGTTCTGTGACACGTGCTGATGTAGGGCTGGGACGGCACATCTGGAAAAATAGTGGCGGCTGGGGACCGAATACCGAGGGGCAGCAACCGCCATGAGATTGCGAAAGGCCTCAGTCTCTACCAGCCTATAGGGCAGCATCTCCAGGCTAAGCAATTTGGAGATGCGGACGTTGAGGGGCTTGGGCATTTGGGTGGGTGGAACTGTATTTCCTCTTGCGCTCCAGCGTCTGCTGTAAAGACAGCTGAACGCTGCGCTGGGACACATTGGTGGACACTGTGGAGGATCGTGGAGGCGAAGGTGTGGTTTTCCGGCGTGAGGCGCTCGTGTCGGGGTCCTGGGCAGGGGGTTGACTAGCAGATGCAGCGAATGACACAGGGGGTTGACTAGCAGAGGCAGCGAGTGACACAGGGGAAGGAGCAGTGCTGTGACCCGCAGGAGGTGGTGAACGGCCTTGGTTCCATTGAGTGGGGTGTTTAGCACTCATATGCCTGCGCATGCTGGTGGTGGTTAGGCTAGTAGTGGTGGCACCCTTGCTGATCCTGCTGTGGCACAGGTTGCACACCACAGTCCGTCGGTCATCCTCACTTTCTTTAAAGAACCTCCAGACTTGCGAACATCTAGGCCTCGCCACGGGAGCTTCACTACGTGAAACAGTTGCTGCTGATGCACCAGCTCTGGCCCTGCTTCTCCCTCTGGCCGCACCACTGCCTCTTACAACCTGTTCTGGTGCAGCACTCGCCTCCGCCTCAGAAGCACTGTCTTCACTCGGCATATCAACCCAGCTTGGGTCAGTCACCTCGTCATCCTCCGATTCTTCAGTCTGCTCCCCCCTCGGAATTCCTCCCCTTACAACAACTTCACCACTGCCTGACAAACGTGTCTCCTCATCGTCCGACACCTCTTTACAAACTTCTTCCACTAACTCAACATTGTCATCATCATCACCCACAGACTGCGACAGTTGGAACACTTGGGAAAGAGGTCAGCAGCAACCTGAGAAGTGGTTTGTGACTCTGGGAAGGGTCCAAAAAACAGTTCCTGAGAGTATGCCGGATCACATTCCAAATTTTCCTGGGAGGGGGCAGACTGGGGGGAAGGAGGTTGAGGTGGAGGAGCCAGAGGAGTGCTCCCTTGGGTAACGTGGGTGGACTGCGTGGAAGACTGACTGGCGGACAAATTACTTGAAGCATTATCCGCAATCCACGAGATCAGCTGTTCGCACTGTTGTGGTTTCAACAGTCCTCTACCACGTGTCCCTGTAAGTTGAGACATAAAGCTAGGGAGTGTAGCTCTGCGGCGTTCCACAGCTCCCTCATCTGCAGGTACTGTCTCACCCTGCCCAGGACCACGGCCTCTGCCCCCTGCAGTAATTGAATGCCCACGCCCACGCCCTCGTCCTCATCCCCGACCCTTAGCCCTGGGGTTCAACATTTTCTGTATATAAGTGTATTCTATAAAAAAAATAAAATAAATGGGCCTGGTGTACTGAAACCCACAAACTTTTTCAGTCTGGTTTAATTTTGTGACGTACAGAAAGTGTCACCTGGACAGAAAATACGGATTGGAAAGAGTGTGCTGAACTGTGACACACAGAAAGGTTACACGCAGCTGTGTGAAATGGAGTTGTATCACTCAGCTAAAACAACAAAAAAACAAATTTTTTTTCTATATTTTGTTTTAATATTTTTTTTTTGTTTTGTTTTTTTGGTAACGTGACGTGCAGAAACTATCGTACAGCTGACTGACACCCTGTTAACGGTGGCTATTTAGACTGCGACCCAGACAAATGTCGCACACAGATTTTTAAGATTAAGCTTTACACGTGACAGGTAGCAAATGACTTGGTTGTATTCGGTGACGTACAGAAAGTGTCACCTGGACAGAAAATATGGATTGGAAAGAGTGTGCTGAACTGTGACACACAGAAAGGTTACACGCAGCTGTGTGAAATGGATTTGTATCACTGAGCTAAAACAACAAAAAAACTAATTTTTTTTCTATATTTTGTTTTAATATTTTTTTTTTAGTTTTGTTTTTTTGGGAACGTGACGTGCAGGAACTATCGGAGACCTAACTCACACCTGTTAACGGTTGCTATTTAGACTGCGACCCAGACAAATGTCGCACAGAGATTTTTAAGATCAAGCTTTACATGTGACAGGTAGCAAATGACTTGGTTGTATTCGGTGACGTACAGGAAGTGTCACCTGGACAGAAAATACGGATTGGAAAGAGTGTGCTGAACTGTGACACACAGAAAGGTTACACGCAGCTGTGTGAAATGGATTTGTATCACTCAGCTAAAACAACAAAAAAACTAATTTTTTTCTATATTTTGTTTTAATATTTTTTTTTTAGTTTTGTTTTTTTGGGAGCGTGACGTGCAGAAACTATCGTACAGCTGACTGACACCCTGTTAACGGTGGCTATTTAGACTGCGACCCAGACAAATGTCGCACAGAGATTTTTAAGATCAAGCTTTACACGTGACAGGTAGCAAATGACTTGGTTGTATTCGGTGACGTACAGAAAGTGTCACCTGGACAGAAAATACGGATTGGAAAGAGTGTGCTGAACTGTGACACACAGAAAGGTTACACGCAGCTGTGTGAAATGGATTTGTATCACTCAGCTAAAACAACAAAAAAACTAATTTTTTTTCTATATTTTGTTTTAATATTTTTTTTTAGTTTTGTTTTTTTGGGAACGTGACGTGCAGGAACTATCGGAGACCTAACTCACACCCTGTTAACGGTGGCTATTTAGACTGCGACCCAGACAAATGTCGCACAGAGATTTTTAAGATCAAGCTTTACACGTGACAGGTAGTAAATGACTTGGTTGTATTCGATGACGTACAGAAAGTGTCACCTGGACAGAAAATACGGATTGGAAAGAGTGTGCTGAACTGTGACACACAGAAAGGTTACACGCAGCTGTGTGAAATGGATTTGTATCACTCAGCTAAAACAACAAAAAAACTAATTTTTTTTTCTATATTTTGTTTTAATATTTTTTTTTTAGTTTTGTTTTTTTGGGAACGTGACGTGCAGAAACTATCGTACAGCTGACTGACACCCTGTTAACGGTGGCTATTTAGACTGCGACCCAGACAAATGTCGCACAGAGATTTTTAAGATCAAGCTTTACACGTGACAGGTAGCAAATGACTTGGTTGTATTCGGTGACGTACAGAAAGTGTCACCTTGACAGAAAATACGGATTGGAAAGAGTGTGCTGAACTGTGACACACAGAAAGGTTACACGCAGCTGTGTGAAATGGATTTGTATCACTCAGCTAAAACAACAAAAAAACTAATTTTTTTTCTATATTTTGTTTTAATATTTTTTTTTTTAGTTTTGTTTTTTTGGGAACGTGACGTGCAGGAACTATCGGAGACCTAACTCACACCCTGTTAACGGTGGCTATTTAGACTGCGACCCAGACAAATGTCGCACAGAGATTTTTAAGATCAAGCTTTACACGTGACAGGTAGCAAATGACTTGGTTGTATTCGGTGACGTACAGAAAGTGTCACCTGGACAGAAAATACGGATTGGAAAGAGTGTGCTGAACTGTGACACACAGAAAGGTTACACGCAGCTGTGTGAAATGGATTTGTATCACTCAGCTAAAACAACAAAAAAACTAATTTTTTTCTATATTTTGTTTTAATATTTTTTTTTTGTTTTGTTTTTTTGGGAACATGACGTGCAGGAACTATCGGAGACCTAACTCACACCCTGTTAACGGTGGCTATTTAGACTGCGACCCAGACAAATGTCGCACACAGATTTTTAAGATCAAGCTTTACACGTGACAAATAGCAAATGACTTGGTTGTATTCGGTGACGTACAGAAAGTGTCACCTGGACAGAATATACGGTTTGGAGTGAGTGTGCTGAACTGTGACACACAGAAAGGTTACACGCAGCTGTGTGAAATGGATTTGTATCACTCAGCTTAAACAACAAAAAAACTAATTTTTTTGGTATATTTTGTTTTGGATTTTTGTTTTTTTGGGAACGTGACGTGCAGAAACTATCGTAGAGCTAACTGACACCCTACTGACGGTAGTTATTTAGACTGCGACCCAGACAAATGTCGCACAGAGATTTTTGGGATGAAGCCATACACGTGACAGGCAGCAAATGACTTGGTTGTATTCGGTGACATACAGAAAGTGTCACCTGGACAGAAAATAGTGAGTGTACTGAACTGTGACACACAGAATGGTTCCACACTGCTGTGTGCAATGGATTTGTATCACTGAGATATAACATAAAAAAATAAAAGGGGGTTATACATGGCGATAGCTGCACTACTAGTGCCAGCCAGCCAAGTGACAAAAAAAAAAAATGTCTTCTAGCCCTTAGAAGGGCTGTTGGGTTCTTTGTGGGTGATCCCTGCCTAACAGAGAACTAAATGCAGGCCCTAACACTGTCCCTGAAACACAGCAGCTCTATCCCTAACGACATCCAGACGGCATCTGAGCCGAGCACCGCGGCCAGTCGGTAGTATATTCCAGGGTCACCTGATCAGGCCAGCCAACCCCTGCTATCGACATGTAAGGGCCCCACGTGATGCTGGGTGTACCGCAGAGTCTCCTGGCTTGTGATTGGCTGTGTTTTTAGGCGTCTAAAAAGCACGATGCGGAAGTTGCCATTTCCTCGAGCATGGCGAGATACTCGTCCGAGCAGCGAGCACTTACGAGTACCCTAATACTCGAACGAGCACCAAGCTCGGACGAGCATGCTCGCTCATCTCTAGATATAACTTTTTAATAAAGACAAAATACACTACAGGAGATGTCAAGTAAATACATTTGCCATTATGTTCTTTCTGTTAGTACATATATACTAGTTCATCTTAATAAGTTACAATATCATCAAAAAGTTAATTTATTTCAGTAATTCAGTTCAAAATGTGAAATTCATATATTCTATAGATTCATTACACACAGATCGATCTATTTCAAGAGTTTATTTCTTTTACTGTTGATAACTATTACAGCTAGTGAAATTATCTGCCAACAGGCATCAGAACATAGCAACGTTTCGACTTCAGCAAGTCTTTTTCAAGCTTGAAAAATACATGCTGAAGTTGAAACATTGCTGTCATGATGCCTGGTAGCGAATAAATTATCCATGCTTTAAATGGACGAGTGCTGCAGATCTTTTGGTTTAGGATCTGACACTGCTTGCACCAGGCACCCTGAATATATATCATATATATAATACCCTTAATCTAGTTGTGGACTCAGGATGCTGCTTACCTGTGAATGTATTAGTTCTTATCAGCTAACACATTGACACAAAAAACCTGCAAAGGTTTTCTAAGCCTTTAAATTGTCCCTTAGTCTGGGTCAGTAGGCTGCAGAATCACGGGGAAGACTGTTGACTTGACAGGAAAACGTGTGGTAGAAAAAGGTGCATTAGCAACAGGGATAACCACAGGCTGAAAAGGATTGTCAAGAAAAGGCCATTCAAGAACTTGGGAGAGATTCACAAGGAGTGGACTGCTGCTGGAGTTAGTGCTTCAAGAGCGACCACACACGACGTATCCAGGACACGGGCTACAACTGTCGCATTTCTTGTGTCAAGCCACTCATGACCCAACATCAGAAGTGTCTTATCTGAAACAAGGAGAAGAAGGACAGGACTGTTGCTCAGAGGTCTAAAGTCCTGTTTTCATATGAAAGTATATTTTGTATTTTATTTTGAAATCAAGGTCCCAGAGTCTGGAGGAAGAGTGGAGAGGCTCACAATCAAACTTGTTTGATATCCAGTGTGACATTTCCACAGTCAGTGATATTATGGGGAACCATGTCATCTGCTGGTGTTGGTCTACTGTGATATATCAAGTCCAAAGTCAGTGCAGCTGTCAGCCAAGAAGTTTTAGAGCATACTGTAGCATGCTCCCCTCTGCTGACAAGCTTGATGGAGATGCTGTTTTAATTTTCCAGCAGGACTTGGCACCTGCCCACACTGCAAAAAGTACCAATACCTGGTTTAATAACCATGTTATCAATGTGCTTGATTGATCAGCAAACTCGCCTGACTTAAACCCCATAAAGAATCTATGGGGTATTGTCAAGAGAAAGATGAGAGACACCAGACCCAACAATGCAGACGAGCTGAAGACCGCTATTCAAGCAACACGGGCTTCCATAACAACTCTGCAGTGCCACAGGCTGATCGCCTCCATGCCACGCTGCGTTGATGCAGTCATTCATGCAAAAGGAGCTCCGATCGAGTATTGAGAGCATGTACTATACATATTTTTCAGTAGGCCAACATTTCTGTATTAAAAAATATTTTTTAAATTGAGCCTATGTAATATTTTCTGAGATACTAACTTTTGAGTTTTCATTAGCTGTAACCCATAATCAACATTGAAAAAAATAAATTATTGAAATAGATCACTCTGTGTGTACTGAATCTATATAATATATTACTTTCACTTTTTGAAGTGAATTACTGAAATAAATTAACTTTTCGATAATATTCTAATTTATTGAGATGCACTAGTATATTATTTATGAAACTCAGTTACAGGGGTATTTCAGTTCCAACAAATTAAAGGGGTTATCTAGTTTCAGGAAGAAACCAGACAAAACTTAGGGCATGCCTAAAATAAAAGATAGAGCAGATTCTGTGCCCAGCCCGGCACTGTTGACTTGACTGCAGTGTTGACGTCATGACGTCCCAACACGTGACTGTAGCCAATCATTGGTCTCAGAGGTGCACTGCTTGAGGCCAGTGATTGGGTTCAACAATCACATGTTGTCAATGTGACATCACTGCTGCAGCCAGGTCAACAGAGCCCTGTTGGGAGAACCTGAGTCGCAGCACGTGAACTGCTAAGCAAGCAATGCTCTATTTTTCATTTCAGCCACAACTTCCGTGCTGTACGGTTTCTTCCTGTGCATTTAAACTGGCTCCACAAGTGGTATGCCTGTCCATTAGTTGTTTGTTTGTTTTTTTACAGCCAACCACTTGCAGAAGCAGGGGGCTCTATGATGTCTGAGGCCCCAAACTATAAACGAGCAAACCGGTATATAACACCCTCTAGTCTCTTAGGACCCTCTCTTTTCATTAATTTTATGAATTTTTGCTTTCTCCCTACACTCTCCTCAAGCTCTTGAAGCAGTAAGAGCAATAATAAATGATGTCTGAGTGACACTGACATACAGTACATGGCTATGGGTAAATACACGTTTGACGGTATTAACAAACAGCGTGTTTAAAAACCTACCGCACAGTCACATATGTCATGCTTTTTCATATTCCAAAGCTTACAAAAATTGTCCCTTATTGGGCAGATGGTGTTTAAACACATACGGTGTTATGAAATAAAAAAGATTGAAAACAAAGTGGCTTGCTGGGGGACCAAGTGTCCAAAAATTATACTTTGACAGGGTTAGAATGCCTACCCATAAAATTCACAAGTGAAAATTGTCAGAAGAAAAAGTAGCTCGCTGTGAACATAGTAAAATTCCCCCTTTAAAGTTTAAACTTTGGGAGCAGCAGCAGTGCAGTGTGGATACATGCGGCATGTAGCCACAATATTAGAGGCAGCAATAGCAGCATAACATGGAAAATACAAGTCAGTAGGTCAGCTGTCTATGGGTAATAGTAATAGCAGTAGTAGTGGTAGTAGTGGTGGTAATGGTAGTAGTGGCAGATGTGTAGCATTAACAGTGGTGGTGTAGGAGATTAGCAGTGAGGAGTAGCAGCTGAGGCAGCTGCAGCAGTCATATGGTACATGTTGGCAGGCAGGCAGCAGCATGATTGAGGCCGCAGCAGCCTGACTGAAGCTGATGGTGCACATATAGCAGCAGTAACTTGAAAGCAGCAGTGGCATGATGGAGGCAGTGGCAGCAGCAGCCATACAGAACATGATCGTCGGCAGACTGCAGCAATGGCAAGATGGTGGCAGTGGCATGATGGAGGAAGCCCTGGACGAGCTTTCCTGCCCGGCCAGCAGTGTGGCATCAGAGCAGGTGTTTAGTGCGGCTGGGGGCATAATTACTCCAAGGAGAACTTGCCTTTCCACCCAAAATGTGGAGAGACTGCCCTTTATGAAGATGAATCAGGCGTGGGTCAGCCTGGATTTCCACATGCCAGTGCCTGATGCATCAGACTAGATAATTCCACACCCACACTTTGTCAAAAGAGACCCATTTCTTCTGGCCACCTGCTTCAGCCACTATTCGGATGTTGCCACCCAGCGTATGCCACACACCTGCTGCCATGTGCTCCTACTGCCACCCATCATCTTGTGCTGTTACTGCTACTGCTTTTGCCCCCCACCTCACCACTCTGTGACTGGGCCACTGTGTTGACTCCTCATGCTGTTGCCACCCTCACCACTCTGTGACTGGGCCACTGTGATGACTCCTCATGCTGTTGCCACCTCACCACTCTGTGACTGGACCACTGTGTTGACTACTCATGCTGTTGCTACCCTCACCACTCTATGACTGGGCCACTGTGTTGACTCCTCATGCTGTTGCCACCTCACCAGTCTGTGACTGGGCCACTGTGTTGACTCTTCATGCTGTTGACTGGGCCATTATGTTGACTCCTCATGCTGTTGCCACCCTCAACACTCTGTGACTGGGCCACTGTGTTGACTCCTCATACTGTTGCCACCCTCACCACTCTGTGACTGGGCCGCTATTGTCTCTGTTTGGCCTCGTTGACATCATAAACAGTGACATCAACACAAACTTACTGCTGACACCCTCTCCACTCTGTCAGGGGGACACTACTTGTCTCAGTGCGTAGCAGAATAGGTTCTATAGAAATCTATGTGGAATCAGATGACGACGGTGTAAAAGGAGTGAGCTCTTTCACTCTAGTAGAATCTTAGGCCAGTGCACGGTTCTTTATACCTGACGCTAACTTGACCTGTAAGGCTGAGTTCACACTTGAGTTATTTGGTTAGTTTTGGCCCCTGTAAATGACCAAATAAGTGAAGTGTGAAGTGATTCTAAGAGTGACACCTGTCATCTGAGTGTGATACTGACTCACAGTATTGTTTCACTACCACAGCAGACTCCCTATGCGTGTTACTGCAAGGCACCGTGTTCTACACCACTATACAGGCTTTCTGCAGCTGTTTTTTTAACGCGATTCATCACAAAAAATTTGGATCAAATCTTTTTGGGAAATTTGGCGAACTGTCCGAATTGAATTTTTGAGAAATTCGCTCATCTCTAATTATCATATGTGCTTTTAATATGCAATGCAAAATATGAAGGTGCATAATATACATTTTACTGATAAACTGTTATGTAATTCTGCTGCCAATGTTTTAGTGCATTCAACATGTAATTGCCTCTATAATATATAAACCATTTTATCAACAGGAACAGATGAAAAAGGATTGAAATGCAAGCCAATATGTCACTTATCCATCTACTTTATTCCAGAGAGGGTGCAGAACTTGGCTAATCATTGGTTTATGTGTTATTCTATGGAATAGTTGCCCATAGGAATTAGTTGAAGGAAACTAGATTGCAAAAGTTAATTATTCTGCAACCTATTCAGCTGCCAGTATGGGGCCTCCAATGTTAATTAACAAACTTGCAGTATGATGACCATCTGTGTAAGAAGGGCCCCCCTCAGACACTGTCCTAGTTATTGTAGACCTAATTGAATGAGCTAAAGCATTAATCAAGCTTTTAACTATATTGATTTAATATTGTATATTTCTGATGATAAACTAAATAAAATGTTCTTATTAAGGTCTGTAAGACATGAAAATATAGAAACATGATGGTTAAATTAGGTTAATTAAAGAGCACAGGTCAGCAGGATTAACACTATTAAACCAGGCATACTGACAAGTAGGGTCCATCCTTCTGAGGGCCTCAGTGCACTGAGTGGTGTGGCTAGCACTGGAAATTTGGGGAACTGATTTGAATACAGAATAAAATCCTTTTTTATTTTTTCACAACTGATTTTCTCAAGACAGGAATCATTTTAATCAGCCGGACCAACCCTATGCCTGTTCCTGCTTTTTAAATGTCTAAACAAGTGGTGGTTAACCATGTTCTTGAGGACTCAAATGTGGCTTTTGATTCCACCAAAGGGTCTCACATCACATATTTAGCAGAAGCAAATCTTAAAAACACACATTTCCAAGGCAAGTTTTTATACATCTGCCCTTTATTTAGCAAAAAAAATGACCATTTCAAAATGGTTTCCCTGGGATTGTGCAACTGTGTTTCACTTTTTTCCACATGTGGGTGATTAGTACTAAATGAGAGAAGTTTTGAAAAATTTGATTAGTCAGCTTCGTTGAACTTAGTCAAGAAATTTGATTAGCTTTTCATTGTATGGTATGGGGAACGGAGATCATACATCCACCCGTCATTTAACTCCCCATCTGAGGCTCACATTCAGGTGCTCAGGGGGTTAATCCACCTCATACACTTGATCACGAAGAGGCCGTCCGCTCCCATCTTGATTGAAGAAAACCCGCCAAAGGACCTGCGGCGAGATGGGAGCGGACAAACTCTTCGCAATCAAGTGTGAGTTTAATTTTTTTTATTTTCAGCCACCATTTTAAGAAAAATTGATTTGTTACTTGGTTGGGTCATGGGGGTTGCAGGAACCAGAGCTTCTGGTTTTATCCCTTACAGAAGAGAAGCTATGATATTTCAGTTTAAGCCAAAATGTTGCCTTTTTTTATGCCTGCCTGAAGAATCCTTTTGGTGGATATGTTGATGCCACTCAACATTTTTTCTATGATACTGTATTCTGAATACAGGTGTGAACTGACTTGTTTGGATGGAATGTTGCATTAATACCGAAACTGGGGCTGATGAATTTACATTTTTATTATGCCAATTACTAGCTTTTTGTTTACTTCCAAAATTGAAATGTTTTAGTATGGAGGAAGGGTCTGAAGTCCAATCCTTATCTTCCAGGGTCCATTATCCTTCTGAGATCTATTGTCAAGGACCAAATCGATGACTTTTGAAAGACTCCCCTATACTCTTATTAACAATAATAAACAATATAATATAGTAATAGTAGGCACCTTTGACTAGAGATCCTATGTAGGCCTATTTATACCGTATACCTATTTATAGTACCAGTATCCTGGGGAGTCTCTTAGATATCTGACCCATTATAGTTTAAAGAGGACCTTTCATGGATTTTTTTTTGTTTAATTAAGTACTTTTACTTGCAGGGTATCCTCCACTGATGCTGCCATTGTTGTTCTTTTTTTCAAATACCCCTTGCATGTCCGGCTGTGCCCACCTGCAGTTTTCGTGCCCAGCATATTAATACTGAGCATCAGTACAGAAAGAAGGAGACGACAGGGTTTCTCAGTGGGCGTCTCCTTCTCCCTGGCTGTCCGCCTTCCCAATCCCAGTGGAGATGGTGAGCTGTTTTTTAATCCCTGGATGTGACACGCTCCTCTGCGTTTGGACCGTAGCACAGCCAGGGAGAAGAAGAGACCCACGGAGAAACCCTGTCGTCTCCTCCTCCCTGTACCGATGCTCAGCATTAACATACTCTGCATGAAAACTGCAATGGAGCAAGTAAAGTGGCTTACAGTACTTAAACAAAAAAAAAATCCATGAAAGGTCCTCTTTAAGCTTTTGAAACTTAATTTGAAAAATGTTCATGCTCTCAATCATGACAATTAAAACAATATTTTCATACATTCAGCAAACAAATTCCCACTTATTAAAAATTAGCAGGTTTATTCTAACAAAAAGAAAAAAGATTGACTTGCACATCCACATGCTATGCACTAATCTAATGTATAATGTATAAACAGTACATAAGGTACTGAGGTATGTACAATTTGATCAAAATGCATAGGCCCACTCACCACATGAAGGTAACCTAATCTAAAATGAGACAGTGCCACATGGCAACCACCACGGCTGCAACACAGCACCTGCAGACAGAGCAACCAAACAGCTCAAAAACACCCATGCAGTCAGGCTAAGCTTTCCATGGCACTGGGCAACACCAACCCACAGACACAGCAGCCACCATGCTACACTGTCCCATGTAAGAAGATCTCAGAAACTCACCTCTCAATGTAAGCTCTGAAAATATGTGAAATCTGGCAGGGATTAAACCTTACACAGTCTCATGGTAATTTAAAAAATAGCAGGTTTACATTTTTAAAAATAGATTTTTTTATATATTTTAAAAACTGTTCTATAGAAATGAGCAAGCATGCTCGTCCGAGCTTGGTGCTCGTTCGAGCATTACGGTACTCGTAAGTGCTCGATGCTCGGACGAGCATCTGGCCATGCTCGAGGAAATGGCATTTCCCGCATTTTGAATTTTTGGCATCTATAAACTCAGCCAATCACAAGCCAGGAGACTCTGCGGTACACCCAGCATCACGTGGGGCCCTTACATGTCGATAGCAGGGGTTGGCTGGCCTGATCAGGTGACCCTGGAATATACTAGTGACTGCCCGCGGTGCTCGGCTCAGATGCTGTCTGGATGTCGTTAGGGACAGATCAGCTGCGTTTCAGGGAGAGTGTTAGGGCCTGGATTTAGTTCTCTGTTAGGCAGGAGTGATATCAAAAGAACCCAACAGCCATTCTAAGGGCTACAAGACACTTTTTTTTGTCTCTGGGCTGGCTGGCACCAGTAGTGCAGCTATCGCCATATATTAGAATTTTTTTTTATTATTGTTTTATCTCAGTGATACAAATCAATTTCATACAGCAGTGTGGAACCATTCTGTGTGTCACAGTTCAGCTGTCCACTCACCACAAACCACAATCCGTATTTTCTGTCCAGGTGACCCATACTGTACGTCACGTAATCAAATATGGTCTTTTGCTTTCACTGATACAGCTACATTAGTAAAATCTCTGTGTGACATTTGTCTGGGTTGCAGTCAAAATAGCCACAGTCAGCAGGAGCTGAGTTTGCTCTCTGATATTTTCTGCACGTCACGTTAAAAAAAAAATATATATAAAAAAAAAATTATAAAAAATAAAAAAAATAGTTTTTTTGTTGTTTTATCTCAGTGATACAAATCCATTTCATACAGCTGTGTGGAACCATTCTGTGTGTCACAGTTCAGTCACTACAAACCACAATCCGTATTTTCTGTCCAGGTGACACATTCTGTACGTCACGTAATTAAAAAAAGGTCTTTTGCTCTCACTGATACAGCTACATTAGAAAAATCAGTGCGACATTTTTCTGGGTTGCAGTCAAAATAGCCATAGTCAACAGGGGCTGAGTTTGCTCTCTGATATTTTGTGCACGTCACGTTAAAAAAATATATATATTAAAAAAAAAATTTAAAAAAAATAGTTTTTTTGTTGTTTTATCTCAGTGATACAAATCCATTTCTTACAGCTGTGTGGAACCATTCTGTGTGTCACAGTTCAGCTGTCCAGTCACCACAAACCACAATCCATATTTTCTGTCCAGGTGACACATTCTGTATGTTACGTAATTAAAAAAGATCTTTTGCTCTCACTGATACAGCTACATTACAAAAATCTCTGTGCGACATTTGTATGGGTTGCAATTAAGCAGACCAAGTCTGCCTAATCTAATAGTTTCAGTGTAATTGCTCCATACTGCACGGTACGTAATAACATACGTAATTTTGCTCTAACTTATCCACCTATTTACAAAGCGCAATCCGTATTTTCTGTCCAGGTGACACATTCTGTATGTCACGTAATTAAAAAAGGTCTTTTGCTCTCCCTGATACAGCTACATTACAAAAATCTCTGTGCGACATTTGTCTGGGTTGCACTTAAGCAGACACAAGTCTGCCTAATCTAATAGTTTTCAGTGTAATTGCTCCATACTGCACGGTACGTAATAACATACGTAATTTTGCTCTAACTTATCCACCTATATACAAAGCACAATCCGCATTTTCTGTCCAGGTGACCAATTCTGTACGTCACGTAATTAAAAAAGGTCTTTTGCTCTCACTGATACAGCTACATTACAAAAATCTCTGTGCGACATTTGTCTGGGTTGCACTTAAGCAGACCAAGTCTGCCTAATCTAGTAGTTTCAGTGTAATTGCTCCATACTGCACGGTACGTAATAACATACGTAATTTTGCTCTAACTTATCCACCTATATACAAAGCACAATCCGTATTTTCTGTCCAGGTGACACATTCTGTACGTCACGTAATTAAAAAAGGTCTTTTGCTCTCACTGATACAGCTACATTACAAAAATCTCTGTGCGACATTTGTCTGGGTTGCACTTAAGCAGACCAAGTCTGCCTAATCTAATAGTTTCAGTGTAATTGCTCCATACTGCACGGCACGTGATAACATACGTAATTTTGCTCTAACTTATCCACCTATATATTAACTTATTCAGATTGAACAAGTTTGTGGGTTTCAGTACAGCAGGCCCATTTTATTTTTGTATATATAATACACTTATATACAGAAAATGTTGAACCCCAGGGCTAAGGGTCGAGGATAAGGGCGTGGGCATGGGCGTGGGCATTCAATTACTGCAGGGGCAGAGGCCGTGGTCCTGGGGAGGGTGAGACAGTACCTGCTGATGAGGGAGCAGAGGAACGCCGCAGAGCTACACTCCCTAGCTTCATGTCTCAACTTACAGGGACACGTGGTAGAGGACTGTTGAAACCACAACAGTGCGAACAGGTGATGTCGTGGATTGCGGACAATGCTTCAAGTAATTTGTCCACCAGTCAGTCTTCCACGCAGTCCACCCACGTTACCCAAGGGAGCACTCCTCTGGCTCCTCCACCTCAACCTCCTTCCCCCCAGTCTGCCCCCTCCCAGGAAAATTTGGAATGCGATCCGGCATACTCTGAGGAACTGTTTTCTGGACCCTTCCCAGAGTCACAAACCACTTCTCAGGTTGCTGCTGACCTCTTTCCCGATGCCCAAGTTTTCCAAACTGTCGCAGTCTGTGGGTGATGATGATGACAATGTTGACTTAGTGGAAGAAGTGTGTAAAGAGGTGTCGGACGATGAGGAGACACGGTTGTCAGACAGTGGTGAAGTTGTTGTCAGGGCAGGAAGTCCGAGGGAGGAGCAGACTGAGGAATCGGAGGATGACGAGGTGACTGACCCAAGCTGGGTTGATAAGCCGAGTGAAGACAGTGCTTCTGAGGCGGAGGCGAGTGCTGCACCAGAACAGTTGGAAGAGGCAGTGGTGTGGCCAGAGGGAAAAGCAGGGCCAGAGCTGGTGCATCAGCAGCAACTGTTTCACGTAGTGAAGCTCCCGTGGCGAGTCCTAGAAGTTCGCAAGTCTGGAGGTTCTTTAAAGAAATTGAGGATGACCGACGGACTGTGGTGTGCAACCTGTGCCACACCAGGATCAGCAGGGGTGCCACCACTACTAGCCTAACCACCACCAGCATGCGCAGGCATATGAGTGCTAAACACCCCACTCAATGGAACCAAGGCCGTTCACCTCCTGCGGGTCCCACCACTGCTCCTTCCCCTGTGTCACTCACTGCCTCTGCTAGTCAACCCCCTGCCCAGGACCCCGGCACGAGTGCCTCCCGCCGGAAAACCACACCTTCGCCTCCACGATCCTCCACAGCGTCCACCAATGTGTCCCAGTGCAGCGTTCAGCTGTCTTTACAGCAGACGCTGGAGCGCAAGAGGAAATATAGTTCCACCCACCCACATGTCCAAGCCCTCAACGTTACATCTCCAAATTGCTGAGCCTGGAGATACTGCCCTATAGGCTGGTAGAGACCGAGGCCTTTCGCAATCTCATGGCGGTGGCTGCCCCTCGGTATTCGGTCCCCAGCCGCCACTATTTTTCCCAATGTGCCGTCCCATCCCTACACCAGCACGTGTCACAGAACATCATCCGTGCCCTGACCAACGCTGTTTCTGAGAAGGTCCACCTAACCACGGACACGTGGACAAGTGCTGGCGGGCAGGGACACTATATATCACTGACGGCACATTGGGTAAACTTGGTGGAGGCTGGGACCGAGTCTGACCCTGGGGCCGCTCATGTACTGCCCACACCGAGGATTGTGGGGCCTATCTCGGTCACGGTGTCTCAGACGTACTATGCCTCCTCCTCCTCCACCTCCGAATTACCATCCGTGGGCACGGCGCCTTCAGTCGGTAGCTCTAGGCGCAGCAGCAGTGCCGTGGGTAAGCGCCAGCAGGCGGTGCTCAAACTGCTGAGCTTAGGTGACAAAAGGCACACCGCCCAAGAGCTGTTACAGGGCATCACGGCGCAGACCGATCTGTGGTTGTGTGTGACAACGGGCGTAACCTGGTGGCGGCTCTGCAACTTGGCAGACTGACTCATGTGCCATGCCTGGCCCACGTGTTCAATCTCATAGTTCAGCGGTTCCTTAAGACATACCCCAATCTGTCTGATTTGCTCACCAAGGTGCGCCGCATCTGTGTGCATTTCCGCAAGTCGACCACAGATGCTGCCACTCTCAGGGCAGCGCAGCGCCGCCTACAACTGCCCACTCACCGACTGTTGTGCGACGTGCCCACAAGATGGAATTCGACATTAAACATGTTATCCAGAGTTTACCAGCAGCGCAGAGCGATTGTAGACTGCCAGATGTCAACTTCCACCAGAACTGGTAGTCAGGTCACTCAGATTCCTCAAGTCTACAATGAGGAGTGGACGTGGATGTTTGATATCTGCCAGGTGTTGAGCAACTTTGAGGAGTCAACACAGATGGTCAGCGGCGATGCCGCCATTATCAGCCTCACCATCCCGCTGCTTTGCCTGTTGAAAAACTCACTGCTCAGCATCAAGTCGGAAGCTTTGCGCTTGTCACAAGAGACGGTGGAGGAAGATATGTCGCTTGATAGCCAGAGCACTCTCCGGTCTGTTTCTCAGCGCGTATCGGAGGAGGGGGATGAGGATGAGGAGGAAGAGGAGGAGAATGTCGGCGAGACAGTAGAGGGTACCAATGCTCAGTCCTTCTTAACTCTTGAGCGTGTATGGGATGAAGAGGAGGAAATGGAGAGTCAGGCCAGTGAGGAGAGGGAATTCTTGCGTGTTGGGACTCTGGCGCACATGGCAGACTTCATGTTAGGCTGCCTATCCCATGACCCTCGCGTTCAAACACCGATTACTGGGTGTTCACTCTCCTGGACCCACGGTACAAGCAGAACCTTTCCACTCTCATCCCTGCAGAGGAAAGGAGTATGAGAGTGAATCAATATCAACAGTCCCTGGTGCACAAGCTGACACAATCGTTCCCATCTGACGCCGCTAGCGGCAGAGGGCATGGTTCTGTGGGCCAAGTAGCGGGGGAGAGGAGGCGAGCAGGCAGCTTGTCCAGCACTGGCAGGGGAACACTCTCCAAGGCCTTAGCCAGTTCTATGTCACCCCAGCAAGACACTGTCACCTGTCCCCAGTCTAGGCAGAGTAGGGGGGAGCTTTACAGAAAGATGGTGAGGGAGTACCTAGCTGACCATACCAACGTCCTGCGTGATCACTCTGCATACAACTACTGGGTTTCAAAACTGGACACGTGGCCTGAACTGGCGCTGTACGCCTTGGAGGTGCTGGCCTGCCCTGCCGCTAGCGTTTTGTCAGAGCAGGTATTCAGTGCAGCTGGTGGCGTCATCACCGATAAGCGCCACGTCAACTGACAGCGCTGACAGGCTGACGCTTATTAAAATGAACAAAGCCTGGATTTCACCGGAATTCAAATCTCCTCCGGGGGAGAGCAGCTAAAGATTAACATTACTTATGTATCCGATTCCTCTTCTCTACTCCTCCTACTCCTCCTCCTTCTTGTCGTCTTTGCCTAACGCTGACCCAAAAAACGCAATTTTTTAGAGGTCCAACTGGCACTCTTTTACCACAATTTTTCCGGAGCGCCACCTACAGGCCCTCTCTCTAAACAATTTTTCCAGAGGTCCACCTACAGGCCCTCTCTCTAAACAATTTTTCCGGAGGGCGCCCTATAGGCCCTCTCTCCAAACAATTTTTCTGGAGGTCCACCTACATGCCCTCTCGCTAAACAATTTCTCTGGAGGCCCTCTCTCTAAACAATTTTTCCAGAGGGCCCCCTACAGGCCCTCTCTCCAAACAATTTTTCCGGAGGTCCACCTACAGGCCCTTTCTCTAAACAATTTTTCCGGAGGTCCACCTACAGGCCCTCTCTCCAAACAATTTTTCCGCAGTGTCAACTACAGACACTGTAAAACAATGTTTCAGGAGCGTCAAACAGACAGTCCAAAACAATTTTTCAGGAGGCTCAAGTGTAATTTTTTGCTGAGGGTCGACTTTATGTACTCCGAAAAGAAAAAAATTTTTGGAGGCTCAACAAAAGCCATTTCACTGCATTCTCAGTCGGACAAAGTCATTGGTGGTGTAACCGCCATGCTGTGTCAGGCTAAATTTTTGGGTGCTTCACCATCTACCTCATCTAACTTGGTCACTTGTTGGTGTCACCGCCATGCTATGTCAGGCTTATGCCTGCATCGTGTGGCTGGGGATAGGAGAGCAGTACCAGCATGGGTGATGGACCTTCGTTGCACCTAGTTGGGTGCTTCCCTAACATGTGATGGGCATGTGCCTCACCTTTCTTGGTCTGGGTGAGCACAATTGTCATGAGGGTAACCACCAGGCTGTTGCAGGAGAATTTGGGGTAATGGTGGGATTAGGCAGCCTCAGAGGCATCCATGCATGCTGCCCCTGCTGTTTCCTGGCCATTTCCGTTGTGTTTCCATCATTTTCTGATGTTTCCAGGTTTTCACCCAGCCTTCCCTAGGCAGAGCCTTGGTCCCCTGCAAAAATACTCAAGTCTCCCATTGACTTCAATGGGGTTTGTTACTCGAAACGAGCACCCGAGCATCCGGAAAAGTTTGTCTCGAATAACGAGCACCCGAGCATTTTAGTGCTCGCTCATCTCTACTGTTCTACTTTTACATACTGTAGATAACAAATGATTTTGGAGAATCTAAACATTCACATATGTTACAATGGTAGATATAGCAGATTTGCAAACTGAATTGTTGTATCACAGGTTCTTGTAAAAAAAAAAAAAGTTTCCTGCAGAACATATGTTTGAATGAATTTATGCAACAATGTAGTTCTGCAAAATACATAAGCAAAATGTTCAAAGAAAGCAACAGATTTGTAAATAAATAAATAAATAAATAAATAAATAAATAAATAAATATATTTAATCTTCAAGCCAACCTGTCAAAATTATTATTCCTATATCATGTTTACTTGCAAGTAGTGTATAAACTGCCTTGCAGAGAGCCTCAACACAGTGGTGATTTGTAATATGGGCAGTTTTTGCAGCAGTCCAGGGCCTGATGCTCCTGGGAGAACCTATGTCTGCCCAAATTGCCCATCATCTTAAAATAAAAAATATTAATATTGTAAGCAGAGACCATTGTGTAAGTATGGCTGCAACAGGCTGTTGCACCATTCACAGTTAGGGAACCAGTATTAATGTGGATACAATATATGAATTTTTATTATATAATATTAACCCCCCCCCCCAGATCAATTTCTATATCAGAACAATTCAATACCAATAATCAAATATACCAGTGGAATAAAAATACAATCATGTACATGATATCACTATAAAAAGCAAACATAAAAGACAAAAGGTATATACAATTAATTCATTATCACTTGTTTGTTTGTTTGGCTCTTACTGTCTCAAAAATGTGCTCACATATAAATCAAATTAAATGATCGCATGGCCCAGGCTTATGTTCTCATTACTTGCTGTTGAAATACAATCCAGACAGGCCCTTAAAAGCAGGCCCCCAGCAGGGGGGGACTTCCTACCCTGTGCTGCCAGCAGGAGCAGACATGCAGTTGCCCCTACAGGTCTTCTTGCAGGTGAGTCGACTTCCCTGGGGCATGTCCATGAGCACAGAAGCTGTTGGGTTATGTGAGCACTTGATTGGTAATATAGCATTTGGGTACTGACTGTCTGCAAGAAAGTAAAGAGTCCTCAGCACTCAAATTCCTTTACAATTAAAGTTGCAGTGTTTTTATTTCATAATATAAGTCACCCAGGGGGCATTAGTGAAACAATGTATGATACATGAATCTTGTTACAGCCAAAGGTTATTAGTGAAGGTTTCAGATTATCAGATTTTCTTCAGCTAAATGGTTGTGTTCGGGATGTGAAGTGTCCTGGTGTGCCTGGAGTGTCTAAGGAGCCTAAAGAGAAGTTCAGTCCAATCATTGTTCCTTCTACTCCACATACATACTTAAAAATATTTGGCGTCAGGTGACATTCATGAAAAACATAAAAAGTTCACACTACAGTGATATTGTATCATGAAATAGGGCATTTAAAGGGGTTATCCCACGAATAATGTAAATATTCAAAATCAGACATCATATAGTACATGAGAATACTTTTCTAACAAAGCTAGAACCAGCCCTGTACCTCACATGGATCCAGAGATCTCCCCATTCATTGCTCTGCTAGATTTATATCAAGCTGACAGCTCAAGGGGAGTGTCTTTTCTGCTGCAGCTAAGGGGCGTGTCTCAGCTCTCCCTATCACAGCTCAGGGGGCGTGTCTCAGCTCTCCCTATCACAGCTCAGAAGGCAGGTGAAGGATGAAACTGAGTATGTGTGGCCTTCTAAGTGAGCAGGACAAAGAAATAAGAAAATAAGTTGCACTATACAGATACATTTTAGTGAATAACTCAGTAGCTATACAAAATTTTTAATTACTTGCAATTACAAAAGTATTCAGATGCAGGTGCTGGTTTGAAAACTGCAGAATATTTTTCGTGGTTTAAGTAGAAGCATGCAATGGTGATTTCCTCATCTCAAACAATTTATTGAAACAAAATCCAACAACAGTGGTCAATGTCTTAATAACTTGTCATGTGGCATTGAGCATCAATTACAGCTTGACAATGATGTCTCATGCTGTTCACAAGTCGACTTATTGTCTGCTGAGGCATGGCATCCTACCCTTCTTGAAGGGCATTGAGATTCTGGGGTACAGAGTTATGAGCCTCTACACGGCAACCCATCTGATCCCATAGGTTTTCAATGGGATTCAGGTCTGGAGAAAGTGCAGGCCACTCCATTTGAGGTAACCCAGTCTTGAGCAGCCGTTCCCTAATGATGCAACCTTAATGAGTTGGCGCATTGTTGTCCATGAAGATGAAATTAGGCCTTTGTTGTTTGTGCAGAGGCACAATGACTGAAGTAATTATGTTATTCAAGTAGTATGGGCTTGTCACTGTACCATTCACAAAGTGTAGGGCAGTTCTGTACTGACTAGACGCACCTGCCCACACTGTAACACCAACACCACCAAAGGCAAACAGTGGCTGATGTTGGCGGCCATCATTTCTGCTCAATGTGAATCGACTTTCATAAGTGAACAGCACTGAGGCCCATTGGTCCCTTGTCCAGGGTAGATGCTCCCTGGCCCATGCAAGACAATGACACCTGTGGTCAGGTACCCTTGCAGCTCGTCTAGTACGCAGACCACCCTGATGTAAACTGTTTCGAATGGGCTGATGTGATACTTGGGTGCCTCTCACCTCCTTTAAATGTGCCTGGAGTTGTGTGGCATTCATCATCCAGTTTGGCAGGGCATTGTTCACAATGAAGTGGTCATCAGTGTGAGATGTGGCCAAAGGATGCCCACTTCTATATCTTTCTGTGACTCTTCCAGTCTTTCTGTATCTCTGATACAACCTGCTGATGACACTCTGTGACACTCTAAGCTCAGTGGCCACTTCTGTCTGAGAATGCAACGGCGAGGTACTGTTGATCAATTGTTAGGTTTTGTCTTGGTCCCATGATGTCAAAATGTGAACAGCATGATGAGAAGGACTGTTTAAATACCAATTCTAATTTAACCAGGAAATTTATTGGGCAATTCATGGATCAAACCCCTGTTGTGAATTTTGCCATTGAGTTCTTTGTTAGAGAACAGCAAGTTGTGCCAAAAGTACTGGAACACTGCACATGTGCATTCAAACGTTTAGAGAAGCTCACATTAAGTTCAACTGTAAAGGTTAGAGTGCACTTTAGGTTCATCCTGAGTAGTGTATAATAATTAACAAAAGGATTTATGGTATGTATACAAAAATGGTATTAATAAAAACTGCCATTAACTCCATTAAAATAAACCTTCCATGAGAAGAAAAATAAAAAAAAGTTATGGATGTCAGAAGATAGTGACACAAAATATATTTTTTTACCCCTTAAAGTGGTTGTCCGGGTTCAGAGCTGAACCTGGATATATCCCCATCTTCCCCCACTCAGCCTCTCTTCATTTCATGCTCCAATGCTCTCACTTGCACTGCACTGAATCGGGCAGGACCTGTACCAGGTTCTCCATGGGTAAACTAGGCGGAGGTTTTCTCCTAGCAGTGAGCCTGGTGACATCACTGGCACTAAAGGGCAGGCTTTAGCATTGCCCTAGCCTATAAAACGGCAAGGCCAGCAGTAAAGCCTTCCCTTCAGTGCTTGTGACGTCACCAGGAACACTGCTAGGTGGAAACCTCCACCTAGCTGTGAAAAATGTAAACAAAAAAGCCATTGCCCTGCGCGATACATTGCATGGCAAGGTAGAGCATCAGGGAGCAAACTGAAAATGGGTATATGTCCGGGTTCAGCTCTGAACGTTGTGACACAGTGAAAGGTCTGTTGCTTGAGGGAAGGTATTTTCCTCCCAGCATGTGCTGCTGGGCTGATTAACAGCCAGGTGAAGTCAAGCATCGGACTGGATTGTAAGTGCCGGTCCAGGTTTTGCTGACACCAAACTACTTTAAAAAAGCCAGCCAAACGGCAGTAGGGGGAAGGCTGGGGCCTGGATGAAGGCTGAATACCTGTCTGGGAGGACAGGGGGATTTTGTTCCTATAAATGGACTCTTTATGCAGAACCTGCAGCATGGTGTGAATTAGCACCAGGACTTTCAACTCAGGTGAAGTTGTTTTTGATGTACTGTGATACCTGCGTGTGTGAATAAAACACTGCAGTTGGATTAAGAACTGTTTTGTGCCTCTGTTCTGCGTCCGCTTACCCTGCCTACCAGAGCGATTCCCCACAACGTGGACAACCCCTTTAAGGGGTAAATTTGTAAAACAGTGCATATAAGTTCAATGTTGATACTTAATGCCCTAAAATGCCCATTGAAGAACTGTTTTTTTGTATCCAGGTACCAACTCTTGTTTGCATTATTAAGCGCTAATATTTATATGTACATTGCAAACTTAGGCTTCATATAAACATTTCTTATCAATTTTATCTATGTTCGAATAACTGCAGGCAGTTGTAGCAGGTCCGGCTTTGTTACCGATGACTGCTGTCATCTCCAGAGCATCATTATGTGTGGCGGCTTTATTTCAAGGCATCTTGGTCTAAAGATAATTAGTTGTTACATGCTAATTATCTGCAATCAGCAGAGTAGTACATTGAGTTCTTTGACTGCACAATCATGAATCATGCTATATCTGTACTATGTGAAAGTAAAGTATATGAGATATAGAGCATTATTGTGAAGCAAAACTTTTTTATGTTATCTAAAATGCAGTATTCATATCCAGTTCCAGATTTATATGATAGGAGCTTAGGCACAGAATGCCTTATGACCAATATAGAATGTGTTAGGACCATTTCCTGGAACTGTTTCTATAAATAAAAAACACAAATGCATTGCAGTATAATTTTTAAAAATGGCTTTGCACTGCCGTTGTATGCTCATGTTGCCTGGCTCCAGTAGGCATAACTTCCTGGGTAGTAGGCATGGCAGCTGTTATGGCATTGGGGCCAATATCAACATAAAGGTAAAAGGCAGAGTTGGTCATATTTACAACAAAACACATAAGGGCATATGCCTAAGGCAGTAGGAGGGGAGGGCACTTCACAGAGAAAACTAATGATTTATCTTGATTCTTCTGCCTTAGTGCTGCTTCTGAGGTCTCCTTATCACTAAATTGTGTTTATTGTAGCTACAAGGAGAGTTAACCCTCACACAGCTAATGAAACCGTAATCTCTTCAAGAAGGCAATGTAAGGGTTAAGTCTCCTGAATTGTAGCTATAAACAAAAGTGATAAGTAGACATCAGAGCAGTCAGATGAGAAGAAAGATAAAGCCGAATAGCAGAGAGGATTTCTCTACCTGTCACATAGCAGACCATTCCATAATCCACACACTGAAACAGAAATAGTAAAGTTCCTTAGTATAACTCAGTATGACTAAAAAAAATAAGTGGTCACAGAGTAAAGGTGGTCATACCCCTAGCAAAAGTTGTGGCTCATTCATATAAGCTATGTTAAAATAGTTTGCTCTCTGACTTTTGAACATGGATGCATTTTTATATAAACCATTCACAGATGATGTCGGCATTCTGTCTGTTTTTTAAGCAGACCCACTCACTTAACACCTTAAGGACCCAGCCATTTTTCACCTTAAGGACCAGGCCATTTTTAGCAAATCTGACATGTCTCACTTTATGTGGTGATAACTTTAGAACGCTTTTACTTACCAGGCCATTCTGAGATTGTTTTCTCGTCACATATTGTACTTCGTGACAGTGGTAAATTTGAGTCAAAATATTTCATTCTTATTTATAAAAAAATACCAAATTTACCAAAAATTTAGAAACATTTGCAAATTTCCAAATGTCAATTTCTCTACTTTTAAAATACATAGTAATGCCTCCAAAAATAGTTATGACTTTACATTCCCCATGTGTCTACTTCAGGTTTGGATCACTTTGAAAATTACATTTTTTTTTTGGGACGTTAGAAGGCTTAGAAATTTAGAAGCAAATATTGAAATTTTTCACAAAATTTCCAAAACCCACTTTTTAAGGACCAGTTCAGGTTTGAAGTCACTTTGTGAGGCTTCCATCATAGAAACCACCCCAAAATGACCCCATTTTAGAAACTACACCCCTCAGGGTATTCAAAACTGATTTTACAAACATTATTAACCCTTTAGGTGTTCCACAAGAATTAAAGGAAAATGTAGCCAAAATTTCAGAATTTCACTTTTTTGGCAGATTTTCCATATGAATCATTTTATTCTGAGAATAAAGCAAGGGTCAACTGCCAAACAAAACTCAGTAATTATTACCGCTTCTGTAGTTCACAGAAATGCCCCATTTGTCATCGTAAACTGCTGTACAGGCACACGGCAGGGCGCAGAAGGAAAGGAACGCCAGGGCAGACTTCCGTGACCACGGCATACAAGGGGTTAATCCGCAGGCATCGGTGTAATCACCGGTGCTGGCGGATACAGCAGAGGCCTGGCTGTTAGTTAGCTGTCAGCCGGGCCCCTGCTGCAGATTGCGGCAGCGGGGCAGCAGCAGCACCTTAACCCTAGGACGAGAATGCTCGTCCTAGGGCGTTAAGTAACGCCATATTAGGACGAGTATTCTCGTCCTAGGTCGGCAAGGTGTTAAAGGGGTTGTCCGAGTTATGAAAAAAAATATAGTACTTTAAATTTGATGGGCAGCAATATATAACTAAGTTAAGCAAGTTTTAGGCAAAAAAAAAGCTCTATTTCCTCATTTCCCTGGTTCTCTTCTGGCCTTTGTTTACATGCAGTAATAACAATGTCTTCCCCTCCCCCCTCTCTGTAAAGGGAGTGAATACAAGTGCTGAGTGACATGTATGCCTGCTGGGATACTCAGCAGCATGTTGTATGTGTAGGACTACAAGTCTCAGCTGTACAATGACACTGCTGATACACACAGGATCTCCCCCTACCTGTACTTGTAGTTTTCATCTCCTCCAGATCAGCTTTGTGTCTGTAGGGTGAGGAGAGCAGATCCTGAGTCTCTTTACATCTGCAGCTGCTGTTGTAAAGCCTTCAGTGTGTTCTGGCTGAAGGGGTTAATGTTTTATCTGAAGGAATCCAGGGAAAGAGCAGATAACAGGAGCCCGGCAAAGCAGGTGGGCGGGGCCAGTGACGTCTCGCGTACAGACTGTTATCTGATCTCTGAGGCTTGTGCACGAAACATCACACAGCAGGGAGATAAGCTGACATCACAGGTCATGTGATGAAACCAGTAGCTTTAGAAGCAGAAAGTGTATGGAAAAGCTTTGTATTTGACTTGTTAGAAACATACAAAGGACAAAAAAATAACTCGGACAACCCCTTTAAGTGAATGAATCTTTAGGGGATCCAATCATAACAGGCACCATCCATTGATGGTCAGACTGCCCAATTAGGTTTATATTTTACTGGCAGCTGTGGAAGGGTACATTGAGAAGAGATATTTTTTAAACACACAAAAGTCAAAATTGCATTAAAAATGGTGCTTAAAACTTTGGTTTAAAGAGATCTGTCTCTGTACAGCATTCAAATGTACGGCCTCCGACGAGGCAAAGCCATTTATTCTCAAAGTCTTGCAAGACTTTGGTGGATAGCTTCGGTATTTTATTTTTAAACCAAAAAACTATTTTAAAACTTGGATACAAACTTGGTTTTGATTCTGAGGTACCAGTTGGAACCAAAACCAAGATCAGATCCAAGTTTTAAAATGGTGTGTCAGTTTAAAAATCAAAACACATCATAAATAGAGATGAGCGAGCACTAAAATGCTCGGGTGCTCGTTATTCGAGTCGAACTTTTCCCGATGCTCGGGTGCTCGTTTCGAGTAACGAACCCCATTGAAGTCAATGGGAGACTCGAGCATTTTTTGCAGGGGACCAAGGCTCTGCCTAGGGAAAGCTGGGTGAAAACATGGAAACCTCAGAAAATGATGGAAACACCACGGAAATGGACAGGAAACAGCAGGGGCAGCATGCATGGATGCCTCTGAGGCTGCTTAATCCCACCATTACCCCAAATTCTCAGGCAACAGCCTGGTGGTTATCCTCATGGCAATTGTGCTCACCCAGACCAAGAAAGGCGATGCAAATACCCATCACATGTTAGGGAAGCACCCAACTAGGTGCAACGAAGGTCCATCACCGCCTGCAGGTGACACCACTGCTCATGCTGGCACTGCAGCTGAAATCAAGTTTAGTATCTGTTCTTATCAGTTGCTGTGGCTGCTGGTGGTATAGTGGTGAGCATAGCTACTTCCCAAGCAGTTGATCCGGGTTTGATTCCCGTCTATCGCAAGAGGCAATTAAAAATCAGTACAATATCTAATACGTCCCCCTACCCGGGTAAGTTGTTTGGAGAGAGGGCCTGTAGGTGGGGGGGGGAAGGAGGTTTCGCTGGAAGAGCCAGAGGAGTGCCCCCTGGGCTAGCGTGTGTGATGGTGACAACAGCCGGGTGTAGTTAGAATGACGACGCAGGACCCCAACTTAAAAATTTAGCATCAACCGGTACAGTCGTAAATTATGAGATTGATCAAGTGTGGTATGTCTTCTATGTATACTACTCAGTTTAATACCGTATATGGCAGCTATCCGGAAAAATAGTTTGTAGAGAGAGAGAGAAAGATAGGACAAAGAAGTAAATTGTTTGGAGAGACGGCCTGTAGGTGGGGGCAGGCTGGGGGGAAGGAGGTTTCGCTGGAAGAGCCAGAGGAGTGCCCCCTGGGCTAGCATGTGTGGTGGTGACAACAGCCGGAATGGATTTGGAAAAACTGTAGCATCAGCCGGTGCGGTATCGATTCTTCTCAGTTTAATACCATATACGTGCCCTATCTTGGGACCTTATATTTCATGAATTTTTCGACCACGGAAAACGGAAAATGAGCTTGCTCTGGCCAGGGGAGTGTCTTTCCTACTGCAGCTAAGGGGACGTGTCCATGCGCTGCCTATCACAGGTCAGGAGGCAATTAAAAGAAGAAACAAAAAAAACATCAGTACAATATCTAATACGTCCCCTATTCGGGTAAATTGTTTGTAGAGAGGGCCTGTAGGTGGGGGGCAGGCTGGGGGGAAGGAGGTTTCGCTGGAAGAGCCAGAGGAGTGCCCCCTGGGCTAGCGTGTGTGGTGGTGATAACAGCCGGATGTAGTTAGAATGACGACGCAGGACCCCAACTTAAAAATTTAGCATCAACCGGTACAATTGTCAATTATGAGCTCGATCAAGTGTGGCATGACTTTTAAATGGATATTGCATGTGGTCACGTACTCCCTGGAACCCCATAGTCACCCCTTCCCTGATGTGCTAGCCCAGAACATTCTCTGCCCCAATTCGCAAGACCTTTTGCTGTTTCCGTGTGCTGACAGTGGGGATTTACCAGTGTTGTCTGAGGAGGTGGTGGACAATGGCAAGACACAGGTGTCGGGGGGTGAGGTAGTTGTATGGAAAGCAAGTTACAGTGGGGACTCCTTGGGGGGACTTTCTCATGATGGGACAGATTCAACTTGGGTGGATTAGGCACAGGAACAGATCAATTTTTTTTTGTGTTTATTTAACTTTTATTTATCAAAAATAACCAGAGATATTTATTCGTTATCTTCTCTGCGCAGTCTGGCGTTGGGGTTCTTCACTTTGATGGCGAACTGTGCCGCTCTCTCCACAATGGTCTTTAGGTTCTTAGATGGAGACGTTGTCGGCGATTTCAGCACAGAAGGACTTGTTGCTTATCAACAGAACCTGGACCTCCTTGACATTGTGGACCAGGAATTTGCGGGTGGACCACGAATTTGCGGAACCCTGTGGCAGCATTTGTTTGGTCTCTACTTGCTACCGTAT